>APFE030156450.1:190846-227075 GCA_000404065.3 Pinus taeda
CGTGTCTTATTTTGTAATCGAGCTCTGCTCTATTGGAGGTTGCCCCCTCGAAGAGGCAAGTGAACATTACTCTCTGAATAATAAAATCATTGCTATTTTGTGTTCTGGGTATCTTTTCTTCACATATTCTGTGTTCTTGGTATCTTTTCTTCGCATATTCTGTACTTGGGTATCATTTGCAGGTTAAGAGCATAACACCTTTGTTTGAGATGATGGACATTATTTCCCTTCATTTATTCCTTTTATGTAGGCATTTGTGAACTCTCATCTGACAGCTAATCATGGAGATGAGTGGTGATGGTGTGTTGGGAGGAATTGGTGGTATCAATGTTGTTAAGAGAAAACCACATGGGGTTGTGTATGTTGAATATTATGGAAGAAGGTTTTCATCCATGATGATATTAGTGATGATTTGTGTGATGTATAACCTTCAACAATGGCAGCAATTGTACTATATGATTTTCCATGACAATAGTAAGAGCACTTAGTTTTATAATGGAAACATGCAATCGTCTTGCAAGAAATATTGTGAATATGAAAAATGCTAATAGGACTTGGAAATGGTGCTTGCTACAATTAGTATGGTGCATCAATAATAAAGAGGATGATGAAATGGAGGATATAGAGAAAGTGTGAAATGGAGGATAAGACATGGAGTATGAAGATGATGATGATGATTCTTGCAAGTAGAACTTGCAATAGGATGTACAATGTTGCTTTGTTGTGATGATTTTTGTATAGATACATTAATCCTTTGAATTGTTTTATTGGTGTAGGTATCCTGGAATTCTTTGTTTCTCAATCTAGTTTGAGATCTTCATTGGCCTATTGCTAGTCATATTTAGTGCATGTGCACTTGAAAACACTTACGAACCAAAAGTTTTTTTTTCCTCCTTTTTTTCCTTTGTTTTTTATTTTTCTTGTCAAGCTATTGATGCCATTTCCGGTTTTCACTAGTGCCTTACCCATTTATCCTAATAGGGTTTTCATGAGGAGGAATGCCTTTATTGTAGACCTAAGGTTTCCTCCATAGTGGTTTTCAACCAAAGGTCTATCCCAAGTGCATTAATGAGGTTTCCATTTGGATATTATATTATTAATATTATTTTTTCTTTTTCATTTGCAATGTTTCTGACATCTAGGTTGCTTGAGAACATTTTACTCTCAACCACACCAAATTGTTAGGCTTTGAATATGGTTGTGACTTATTCCTTTTATACAGGCTTATTATAGATGTTTTTTAAAGAGCAACTGCCACAACCCTTGGATTTATTAGTCATTCATCATTTTGTACTAGTGATTCGCCATGATTTTACAAGATAATATAATCTGGTGAGAGATTCGCCAATATATATATATATATATTATTAATAAAACCGCCTTCCATTTTTTCTATGTATCATGGGGTTTCACCCATTTATTATACATATTTTTCCTAATGTACTTGTGAGAAGGAGCTAGGGAGAAAGAAAAAATATTATATTGAAGAGTTTAATCCCACTCATAATCATCAACAAAAAGCGTACACAAGGGCCAATATTTCTTGGAGAGCCAAAATTCTTATTGCTCAATTAAGGACTAATTCTCATCAACTTCGTTGTGAAACAGGTTGTTGGAAAAGGCCAAAAGAAGTGTGGGAGGAAATAGTATGTATTTTTTGCTCTTCCGAAAAAGTGGAAACATAAAAACATTTCATTTTAGAATGTGAGGCCTTCAAAAACAACAGGGAAAGTTATGAAGATATTTTGGCAGCTAGCTCTTGGGATAATCTATTCAGTGAGGGGTTTGTCGAGAAGATCGGAGCATTTATTGTGAAACTTCACAGGAAAATCGCTGAATACAAGAGCCAGATAGAGAAGCAATCTGTCCCATAAGCTATCTTTAGCCTCGTGGACGTTAAAATAACTTGTATAAATTTAGGGAGGTTCTTAAAATTTTACCTGCTGCACATGGTGAGCTGATGGATATAGTTATGAATGAAGTTCGATTAGGACCATGTAGGAATGGTCAACCTTCCCCGCGCAATTGAGGCGTTGTGTCATTTACTCTCTGTACATAAATAAAGTCAAGAGTTAGAATTTCCTTTTTGTTGTAGATAGGTTATGTAGAAGGAGGTATCATGCCACGTCATTGCAGATGTGGGCAAAATGTAGTGTTGGGGGACGAGCTGACGATTGGAAGATGACCGACAGATAACAAGGAGGGAAAGGATAGGAGACGTCAACTTACAATGGCCGCTGACTAGACCAAAGGGGCAAGTAACCGACATTAATTTGAAAACTTCATTTGTATGATGTTTATGACGTACCTGTCGTTACATGATGTCCGGGGCAAATCTGAACCCTATCAACAGATCCATGTTATAAATTGTAGATAATAATTAATGTGGAGAGCTTGTATTTTTCAATCTTGTACATTTATTTTATTCCTATCATATAACTTGAATTGCAAAAAGGTAGAGCTATTGTTTTCCTTGCTATACTTATAAAATGGAGATTGGGATATGATTTTAAGTGGAGATTAACACATGAAATGCAAGTCGCAAGTGGAGCAGACAGAGGTAAGTGAACTGTTGAGTGCATGTGTTACCTATATAGTGTTCTTAGAACATTATGTTCTGATTGTGCAAATTCATGCAAAGTTCATGTCATGGTTGTAACTGTCTGTGCTCTAAATGGTTGGATCTCCTCTTTGTTAGTTGTTGTCCTCATGCAAATTTACTCCATACTTATTAAGTCATCTATCACAATATTATAGTTCATTAGTTGATACAAATGTTATTAGGATGGCCCTGCCAAGAATGATTGGACTGATTGGACTATCTTTCAACTTATTCCTTACAATTCAGTGTTTTCATTACTTGTAAACATGGATATTTTCAATTTTGAGGGTTTATATGTTGCTTCATTGTGAAGGAAAATGTGTCTTTTAATGCTACAGATACTATTAACAAACAAGGTTTATGTTGTGCAAGTCAGACATTGTGTTGTTGAACAAAATCCATCATGCAGGCATAGTATACCCAAAATCTATGACCATTCTTATCATATAACTTGAATTGCAAAAAAGTAGAGCTATTGTTTTCCTCGCAATACTTATAAAATGGAGATTTGGGATGTGATTTCAAGTGGATATTAATGCATAAAATGCAAGTTGCAACTGCAAGTGGAGTAGACAGAGGTATGTGAACCCCTAAGTGCATGTGTTACCTATTTAGTGCTGTTATGACATTGTGTTCTCATTGTGCATATTCATGCAAAGCTCATGTCATGGTTGTAAAAATATGTGATTTGAATGGTTGGCTCTCCTGCTTGCCAGTAGTTTCCCTCATGCAAATTTATTGCATACTTATTAAGTCATCTATCACAGTACTATAGTTCATTGGTTGATAAAGATGCTATTATGATGGCCCTCCCAAGAATGATTGGATTGTCTTTCAACTTATTCCTTACGGCTCAGTCTTTCCACTACTTTTTTTGTTTGTTTGTCAAGTTGTCTGTGATACTTAAGGCTTGACCTGATGCTTGAGGAGCTGCAACCCAGGGGCATTTAATCCGTCAAAGTCACCCCGGGATCGCACTCGACCTGGGCCACACTATCCCTAAGCTGATTGGATTTTTTTAGCTTGCCTCTTCCTCTAACACATGGCACAACCACCCCCTGCGAGGTTTGATCTTGGGTTGCCTTACTAATGAGGCCCATCCTCAACAAATGGTGCTAGTGGGACTTGACAATCTTTCCACTACTTGTAAACTTGGATATTTTCAATTTTGAAGGTTCATATGTTGGTTCGCTGTGAAGGAAAATGTTTTTTGTAATGCTCTAGATATTATTAATGAGAGCTCAGAGAATTGATTTTTTGAAGCAGAGCAGCTGCTGGAAGATTTTCGATAGTGATTTTTTGCAGTGAGGGGCAAGGATAGTTGGGTTGGAGTATATTCTCAAGGACCCAAGATCCACAACAGAGAGGTAGAGAGACACCAGGAGGAGGCAGCGCAGACCCAGGAAGGGTTGACGCTCAGCCAGAAGTGCCCACGCAAAGCTGACACAGAGCCAGAAGGGCTCATGCAGAGGCAACACTGTCTTCCAATGTAGAAATCTGAAATCTGCCAGGGAGCCGAGATTTCAGAGCTGGGAGGGCTGGAAACTGCTCCAGAGGGCAGACGTTTCCCAGTTGGGTTGACACAGATCCTGTTGAGGCTGACACAGGGCCAGCACAAAGATATCCGAGGACAATTGGTTCAGCTGCCGGAACAACCAGAATTTTCAGGTAGAGTGAGGTAATCTCACTAAATTTTTCTGCCAGTTTATTTTCTTTGTAACTGGATTGCTGGAAGGGCATCCAGAGTTGTATTAATAAACTATTGCTAATAATAAAAAACCTCATAGCTGCTGCATTGATTTTCCCACATTGGGTTTTTTCAGGGACATTTGTCCAAAAAATACTGTGACTTGTGCATCTTTATCTATTTTCTCTGTTCTTGTTTTGGGCAAATCAATTAATTAAGTGAAGGTTGTAGTTGTATTGGCTTCAATATTTGCTGTAGGAAATAGTAAATAATTTGTTTCAGTAATTTACAAATAGGAGAAGTTTAATCAGTGGTTGCAGTAGGTAGATTCGGGTGAGCATTCTCGAATTCTCACAATAAAAGGGCTTTTGAGGATCAGTTGGCAAGCTTGATGAGTTCATTTTTGGAGCTCTATTCTATTCTCTCTCTCTCTCTCTCACTCTTGGACACATAGTTTTCTGGGAGCACTTTGGCATTGGAGCAAGAAAGACAAAGAAGGCAATAGGAAGCAAAGATCAAGCAAGGAAAGGCGGGATCAAGCAACTAGAACACGATTCATTGTAAGTATTGATTTGAAAGTGTCTTTTCCTTGCTAGATTTGGCATGCATGGGTTTTGCCAGGTGTGACAGTGTTCTTCAGCCTAGCCTTGACATTTCCTAATAGCTTTGATGAAATGGGTTCTCATATTCAGTTTATGTGGGATGGACGAATGGATTCGAAGCTGAGTGGGGTGGATCTCCGAAATGACAAACACTTGGCCTAGTGGTCCTTGAACCGGATTGCAGATCACGGTAAAGCCACTAGCCTAGTAACCCCTGAACCAGATCGTGGGTTGTGGTAAAGCCAAGATTATGTGCCTCGATGGGCTTAGGAATACTTGTCGATGAATGGCAAGATATACGTAAAGCCAAGAGGTGGATCTCTCTCCGTTGGGCCTAGTAGTCCCGAGATGGGATGTACGGTAAAGGCTAGAGAGTGTGTCTCGGTGTAGGGCCTAGTGATCCCTGGATCGGACTGTGGATTATGGTAAAGCCTGAGAAACTAGGAGGCACTCAAATTCCTCACGGTGTAGGTGGAGAAATCCAGTGGCATCCATGCTTATTTGGTGTTTTTGGTGTGTTCTATGAGTCCCACATTCATGCTTGGAATATAAAATAGGGGTGAATGACTGAAGAGAGATTTGGCTCAGCCATTCTATGGTCGGGTGGAACGTGGTAGTCCCATCTCCAGTTGGCTTATTGCATTCATTAATGAGAAATCCATTCCCTTGATTTTCATGTGTAAATGCACTGATGTATATGTGGATTTTATCGATGATATGCTTATGATATTTCTGTCCCTATTATGCTGGTTATATGTATGTTTTATGACAACAACTATGTATGGATCTTAACATGTTTTTACTTGTAAATGCATGGATAATGTTTCTATGGCCTAATAGATGATAATGCAGCAAATGACAAGAGGGAACAATTTTTCATAGCAATTATCAGATAAGTATGAGATCTCTACACTTGATTTTGTTGTTTACACTTGTAGGTCACATGTTGATGATATGTTTGACAAAATGCCTGTCATGGCTAGTAGGGGTCTGATTAAGGTATTGTTTAACTTATTGCTTTTGCATCATTGTTTCCTTGCTTTTTGACTGAAGCTATCACTCCATTTTGGGCAGTGACTTGGGCTTTGGGCTTGAAAAAGTGGCTCAAATCCCGGGGTCACCGGCACAAAACTGGTAAATTGGGTCTTTGGACACTAGCAGGCAAGCCTGTGAGAGCGACTATGGGTTTCCAGATGCTCTCATGCCTATAGCATGAAAGCAACTGAGGCTTAAGATGTGCAAAACATTAGTGGGACCCAGGGACAGGATGTCTGAGTGGCTGACATTTCTCCTTAGGATTCTGTCGCTGATGTGGATAGGTTGGTTGATGTGTTCCATCGATTCCACTTCCTTAAGGTCACATAGGAGGTCGAATCCAATCATAGTAGCCTCTTGTCGTATGTTTACCCTGGTTGGCTAGTTACTTGAGTAGATGTGTGAGGAGGGTGTTACAAAGCTCATGTCATGGTTGTAACTATCTGTGCTTTGAATGGTTGGCTCTCTTGCTTGTCAGTGGTTGTCATGCAAATTTACTCCATACTAATGAAGTCATCTATCACAGTATTATAGTTCATTGGATGATAAAAATGCTGTTATGATGGCCCTCCCAAGAATGATTGGACTGTCTTTCAACTTATTCCTTACATTTCAGTGTTTCTACTACTTGTAAACATGGACATTTTCAATTTTGAGGGTTTATATGTTGTTTCATTGTGAAGGGAAATGTGTTTTTTAATGCTCCAGATATTATTAACAAACAGGATTTATGTTGTGCAGGCCAGGCATTGTGCTATTGAACAAAATCCATCATGTGGGCATAGTATACCCAAAATCCATGACCATTCCTATCATACAACTTGAATTGCAAAAAAGTAGGGCTATTGTTTCCCTCGCTATACTTATAAAATGGAGATTGGGATCTGATTTGAAGTGGAGATTAATGCATGAAATGCAAGTTGCAAGTGGTGCAGACAGAGGTAAGTGAACCGCTGAGTGCATGTGTTACCTGTTTAGTGCTCTTAGAAAATTGTGTTCTGATTGTGCAAATTCATGCAAAGCTCATGCCATGGCTGCAACTGTCTATGCTATGAATGGTTGGCTCTCCTGTGTGTCAGTTGTTGTCCTCATGCAAATTTACTCCATACTTATCAAGTCATCTATCACAGTACTATAGTTCATAGGTCGATAAAAATCCTATTATGATGACCAATGATTGGACTGTCTTTCAACTTATTCCTTATGGTTCAGTCTTTCCATTACTTGTAAACATGGATATTTTCAATTTTGAGGGTTTATATGTTCATTGTGATGGAAAATGAGTTTTTTAATGCTCTAGATATTATTAACAAATGGGGTTTATGTTGTGCAGGTTAGGCATTGTTCTATTGAACAAAATCCATTATGTGGGCATAGTATACCCAAAATCTATGACCATTTTGACGACTTATGATGGGACTTGTCGCAACAAACAGTCCATGCCCAATGATATCAAAATCTTCTATTCATTTAAAGAAAGAGGAGGGTTTCATATAAAGATGGTAGCCACTTAAACTAGTCTTCCTGAGAAAAAGGTAAAAGCTATTGTTGAGAAACTGGCTAGGGATAAGTCACTAAAAGAACCACCAGTTTGACTCTGTCTCTTTTCAAAAGCTATTGTTGAGAATCTGGCTAGGGATATGTCACTAAAAGAACCACCAGTTTGTATCTTTTCAGGACGTAATCTGGGTATCTCTCATCTCAAGCGTTCTTGTGATAATATGCCATTGAAAATAAGGGGTCCTAACATTTTTGCACAGAAAGTGCATGGTGAAGATGTTTTGGAAGTGACAAACGTTTCTGCTGATCAATGTACTTCAAAATAACTTCAAGACAAAATGATATCAAGGAGCTAGAAAAAAGTTAAATAGGACAAGGATATGGAAGAAATAAAATGTGAGGTGAAACCTGTAGTGTATATCAAACAAAACCTGCCAAAAGTGGCTGAGAATATTATGGGTGAAGAATCTTCTGAAAATTGTCAAAGTAGCATAACAACAGAGAAGGGACAAGAATCTTCTAAAAGCACGGAAATAGGAGAGATATCTCAGCAAAGTGATCTGCATTTTGAAATGAGGACCGGTCTAATTTCCTTATGTCGTGTAGCAGTGAAGGAGACACAGAAGGTGACATGACCTTTCACTCACTCTCTGGAAGTGAGACATACCCATCCCCGTCAACTTTGGAATTATCAAATTTCTCATGTAGGAGTGAACCTTGAAGCTATCTCTTTTTCTGGGACGAAGAATGAACCACCATCTTCCATGAGTTCAATAGATGCTTCCATTTTCAGTCGCAACCATATGTGCAAGTCATCTTTTCCAGCCATGCATTTACAAAAACATGCTATATCTACAGATATCTCAAGTCATGATGACAAAGAAATATTTCCAGCACATCGTCAAACGAAGTCATACAACCAATCTCAACTTTATGAGTAGTTAAATGTTTCAGAGGGAATGATGGTAATGAAAGAATGCTCAGAAGTAGGCAAAATCAATGAAATTGCATCCCTTTTAAAATACAAAGAAATTTCACCCACAACTCGTACAAATCCTAAATCCTGAATCTTGCCATTTTCCAGGGATAGGAGTTACTGCTCAGAAAGACAATTCCAGGCCACCTAATGAACTAGATGTTAGTCCAACATTTTTATGTTCTACAGAAGAATGTCCTGGAGGTCTTGCTGCAAATGAAGTATTATTGGCTAAAAGTTGCACTCCAGAGATAAATTCAGATATCGCACAAGATGGAAATGATGCAGCCTCCCAGCACATATTGAAACAGAAGATTCAATGGATGTAGGATCTCCTCTAACAGAGCCTTTTGAAAAGAATGGAAACATTCAAATTGACGATGGTTGTAATGATTTTTCTGTTACAAATATGTATAGTTCCTATATTAAGGTGGGTGATTGTGCCTCCATAGTTAAGAGTACTTCTGTTCTTGATTTTCCTATATAGAGAGAGTTCAGGTCCTTGTGTGTTAGTGGGTACATGCCTATCACTTGTAGGCCTAGATCATAATAAGTGTATTCATGAAACTTCATATGTGCTTTCCATGGATATTCGAAACACCATGTCTTCAAAGAGTCATCAATTCAAGCTTCAGAGCATTATTTCAAATGATCAATGGCAACATTTTCTTCGACCGAGGAAACATTTCTTGAATCAAACTCAGCCTCATGGATTGATCCTCAATGTAGTAAAAGGCATGTTAATGTACCACTTTAATCAGTGGCATCTACTGTCAAGCTGCAATATGAAAAACCAAACATATCATCCAATACAAACTAAGAGTCTCAGTTTCAGTAGCTGCCCATATCATCCAATACAAACTAGAGAATCTTCCTTCGCATATTATGGTCACAAAGTTTGTGGGAACATCCTGAAACATATCTAGCAGGAAACTGCTCTCATGGATCTTTGGAAGTGCCTGCATTGCATTATTTAGATTAAAATACTAGTGTTTGGAGCCCAGAAAGAGCCAGCATGAAATTAGTTCAAAAAATCATCATCTATGGTCATCTCCTGGATACGTTCAGCCCAGATCAAAAAAATTAAATAAGGAATTAATGCCATGCAAACATTCGTTGAACATGGATTTAGAAATGGGGTCTTCAGAAAGCTGCTCTCACCAATCTAAAAAAGAAGTGGCAGTTCTATTACCAAGAAACATGAACCAGATCCTGAAAGGCTACCTATTGCTACACCAGAGACGCAGCCCAGTCATCCCAAGTGCATTAGCTTCACCTACTCATTCTTTGATTTCACAGGGTCTTCTTCACTGTTCATGCAAGGATGGATTGCATATTATAGCTTGTCTTTGAATGAGTCTGAAAAGGCTTTTGTAGCAAAAAAGTGGAACGTCAACAACCGTGGCAGAGAAGGTTTTGACTGGTTGTACACATTTCATTCTGGTCCTGATAATAAGACAAGTTTAAATCTTCTTAAAAAAGCAAGAACGAATGGGTAGCCACAAAGGACAAGCATGTTCTTGATCTTGTGGGACACATGAGAGTCACCAGTTCATTATGCTGTGAGATTAACAGTTTTCGTAGCTTAGAAATTGCAATGGAAACTGAATTTGTTCTACTTGGTGTACACTGTAAACATTGTACATATCAAAGAGGGACCTTCAAGACAAACATGTTCAACTGAGAATATAATTCTTGTTCCTGATCAGTCAGACCATACGAGAATTCCAAACAGAAACTCTGGTGATTCATGCTCTACATCAATAACATCCTCTAGTCCAATTGCCGACAATACTAGTTTTGTCCCAAGCTATGTGGCCTCAACTAAACAGGCCATCAAGAACAAAACGTCGGACGTAAGGTTGAGTCAGTCTTCACAACAAAAATACAGTGAATTCTTTCAATCCAATCTTATGTCTCGATCTGTAGATGGTAACGCAGTTTGTGTGGAGAACTGGGGTACTTGGGGTATCTCAGATGCCGAACTTTGTCTAGCTACAATGATCCCAGACACAAACTGGGAACAATGGAACTGGCAAAGACACTTTCAAAGCATCCAGGGGGTGGGGCCTGAAATTTCTTGACAAAAGCCTTCATAATTCAAAGTCAATACATTCACGGGGTCAAGATGACTCTTGCAAGTCAGAATGCAGCGATAATTCCGCTATTAGCCCTACCCATGTTTAGCAGGATATGCTTTTGATGACGAGTCTCCAGGTCAAGGACGACAAGTATAACAGCTCTAGTGCCAGCAGGCATACATGGTTTGCCCAAAATTAAATCAAGTGGACCTTCACCTCTGATTGAATGGTGGAGGCTCGGTGGCAAGTGTGGGTGGATGGGATCTGGGTTCTGCACTCACCTTTCTTCACGATCGGAAACAAAGAAGGACAAGCGACTTAACTGAGACCAATTCAAAGGCAAAGGATTGTTATTCATTATATATGCTTTCTAAGGTATTGTATCTGGGACCAACCATTTTGATTTTAATTTATGTAGAGTGCCATTGTTATGTTATGGTTCATCCATATCCTTTTCTCCTATTAGTTTTGAAGTTTTTTATGGGCATCACTAATGGATGCTTGACCCTAGACATACCAAAGGCAGGAAAAGTCATTACTTGCTCAAAATTGACCTCTACTAGATGATGAAGATATTGTTAGGAAGGGTTATCATATAGAGGAATGAAACCAGAGAAGAGATCTTCTTGTTGTTGAATAAGGTGGTGCTCCATCAACAAAAAATGTGTGTTTGTATCAAGTAGATAGAAGTTTAGTTCACTTTGGCTCCACTTCAAGGAGGTTACAAACAAGGGCACACCAACCCTATTGAGGTGGATGTCTCCACATCTCCTTAAATTTCTGACGAATCTTGCTTTTTTCCCTTTGAAAATACCAGGAATTTTTGTCGTTCTGTCACTCCTATCTGAAATTTTTGTTCATGTTGGACATTATGTCAATTGCAGGGAGAGAGGGAAG
The DNA here is from genome assembly GCA_000404065.3 of Pinus taeda. Taxonomy (NCBI): domain Eukaryota; kingdom Viridiplantae; phylum Streptophyta; class Pinopsida; order Pinales; family Pinaceae; genus Pinus; species Pinus taeda. The sequence continues at coordinate 202,227 of APFE030156450.1, forward strand.
ATAGACACGCATTAACAATGACAGCAGTTGCCGACGGTCTGTATTCTGTTAGTTTTCAATCACAATTGAAAACCTTACAGGCTTTCTCTATAGTTTTTCCATGCTGCACAGCAGAGAAGAGATCCTCATTCCTCCTGGCATGCATGATAATAACTAACTGATTGCAGTTGGTACCAAAAGCAAAAGAAAAGAGCCCTGGGCACCTTGGGGACGAGCAGGGATGATGTGAAATTTATTCCTAGATAGAGGTGTACATTGTACTGTAAAGTTTTGTCAGTCAATTTGTGGATATTGGGCTTTATGTTAAAGTTGTTGTCATCCATGATCCCCTATTGTGTCTGGGTACATGGAAGATCCTGTCATCCAAATGCTAAGAGCAACCCAAATGTAGATTCAGTGATAGCTATTTCCATGTTGCGGGTCTTGCAATTTCCGCATCGGTATTGGCTTCTTATACTATCCAAACATCCTGGCAAGATGTAAAGTTCTATTGGTTATGATTTGTGAACAAAATAATAGAGCGAAAATATGTAAAAAAAAATTGTTTTCTATTAAATATATTTCATCAAATCATCGCACATCCTTCTGGTCTGGATCAAGGTTCAAGGTCTTTACACCTAAGTTTTCTTATCTTTTTAAAAATGCCCCACAAAATAAGTAGGATACCAAGCACTTTTTGGAATTGTTTCTACTGTAGAAACTGCTTTCTATCATATTTCCTTTGTATATTCAAATAACAATACAATTTTATTACTGTACATTACACATTTCAGCGTCCTTGTGGCCCTTTTATTTGTACTTTGTAGCTTCCTTTTAACTTTTGTGATTGTGAACCCTGATTTGTTCATTGTGTGAAGGCAAATTGGATGAGAGCTAGAGTTCACTGTATATTACAACAGTTTCTTAGTTCTTATCTATACGACCACCAACCTTCGTGTGTTGCTATTTGTGAACTGTTACTTCAGCTGCTTACTTATCTGGCATATCGTTGATACTTGTAATTAGTAACTTATGTGCAGTTCTAATTAAAATTACCCAGAACTGCTTCATTCTTATCATATACTAGCGCAGCTATGTTACTGTTGGTATTTAGAGTTTAGTAAAGGTATTTATATACTTAACATTAGTTTATATTGAGAAAGGAGTATGCCATATTGGTCCTTTCAGATTTCTCTTTGCTGGCAAAACTGTGCTTACTCAACCCAATTGTCAATTTCTTGTTTTTTCACCGCGGTTTCTTTTTTATTTTCTCAAGATTCGTGAGTTTTTATATATAATCTTTTCTCTAGCGCATGAGGGAGTAAAGGATAATGCAAAATTGTTTTTCATATTTGCAATTTCTGGACAAGTTAATTGAGATACAAAGTTTGTTCACCTTATGTTTTTAAATGATTTACCACGCAAACAACATACAAAACATATCTCCACCTAAAATACCATCGAATTTCCAATCAGCAATATATATGTATGCGGTGAATGCTATGTAGTCATTGTAAACATCCTTAAAATGTGTCTAAATTTATTTAAATAAAAATATCCATGGAAATGTCATAGAAAAGATAATTATCAACGTGTCTAAATTGATTTCAATAAAAATATCCATGGAAATGTCATAGAAAAGATAATTATCACCGTTTAACTCTTATTTCAGGAGTATGGATCATCTACCATATACCTATTTTGGACACTTTTGATTGACCACACAACGTGAGGAACCCGTGTCTAGAATAATCCATATCCATTTTGGGCACTTTTGATATTCTGAACACTTTTGATTGACCACACAACCTGACGAGGAACCCATAATCATTCTGGACATTTTTGATTGACCACACAGCGTGAGGAGGAACCCAAAGAATTCTCACTTTCGATACACTTTTGATTTATCACACTACTTGAGGAGGGACCCAAAAAATTCTCATGCTGGGAACATGTGTGTGAACAGAGTGAATAAAGAGGAATTGCAAAGGATAGCATGCTGAGAGCATGTGTGTGAATAGAGTGAATAGAGAGGAAGAGCAAAGGATAGCAGTGAGTAGTGGAATGGGAATGGGAATGTGTGAGAGATATAGAGAAGGGTGTCCGAGTGAACTAGCGGACCTTGTGAGCAAAAAAATGAACTCGTGTTCAAAAAATTGAACCATATGCAGGGGGTGATAGAGAACCCTTTAAGTCACAACAAACCCCCATGGAGTTGTGAACTACTTGATTGGTGAGGGAAGTCAGTGCTGAAGCCATTACCCTAAGCTAGAAGGCTAGATGATAATACTGAGAAATTCTGAGAAATTTTGTTGAGTATATATAGAAAAAATAGTAGAAATGATTTTTTTGAACTAATTTTATGTTGATTCACGTTGACTCTTTGTGGGTTCCAAACACTAGTGTTTTAGATCACGCTGACTCTTTGTGGGTTCCAAACACTAGTATTTTCATCTAAAGGATGCAATGTAGGCATTTCAAAAAATCCATATACAGAGAAAATAGTAGAGATGATTTTTTTGAACTAATTTCATGTTGACTCATGCCGACTTTTTGTGGGTTCTAAACACTAGTATTTTCATCTAAAGAGCGCTGACCATTTGTGGGTTCCAAACACTAGTATTTTCATCTAAAGTAGTCATGGGGTTCCAAACACTAATATTTTCATCTAAAGAATGTTGAATCTTTGTGGGTTCCAAACACTAGTATTTTCATCTAAAGAATGCGATGTAGGCACTTCAAAAAATCCATGAGAGCAACTTCCTTCTATATATTTTCATCTAAAAAAGAAATGCACTAATATTTTCATCTAAAGAATGTGCACTCTTTGTGGATTTCAAACACTAGTATTTTCATCTAAAGAATGCAATGTAGGCACTTCAAAAAATCCATGAGAGCAGTGTCCCGTTAGATATTTTCATCTATAAAAAAGTGTATGCACTTCAAAAAATCCATGAGAATAGTTAATTTAATCTTTAGCAGGCATTTCAAAAAATCAATGAGAACAGTTAATTTAATAAAAAAGTGTACGCACTTCAAAAAATCCATGAGACTAGTTAATTTAATCTTTAGCTAGCATTTCAAAAAATCAATAAGAACAGTTAATTTAATCTTTAGCTAATAGTAAACAACCTTCAATTACTTTGTAGATTAAAAACATTAAAAACATTGCATGTCTTCAATTATTTTGTAGATGAAAAACATCGTATGTTAATATATGTCCTACAAAATCAAACTCATATACTATTATCTAATTTTCCATCTCTTACAAAATCAAACTCATATACTATTATCTAATTTTCCACCCTTGCATAAGTTTGGAGAAAGATTGTATCATGCCTTACATATGTCAGGTTGTTCCATCTTGTTATTTTATTCATTTTCCAATTATCTACTTCAATAATAAACTAATAAAAGATTGACATTAAAAAATGAACGTTCACTTGTATAACCATGAACTTAGCATCAAAGAAATTAAGCCTCACACTCCACTATTAGAGAAATATTACTATTGTAGCTGTACATAATCCTCATGAAAACCATTTAAACAATAAACAAAAAAATTTAGCGTGGTGCTCCTCTGTGAATATTGTAATATATAATGTAAGTTAATTATATACATCAACAACCAAAAATAAAAATCAATGAGACAAGACAAAATACATTGCATGCTTTCACAAATAAAAATAAAAATCGGAGATCTTGTGTCCTGGGTCAGATATTAGCGATCCCCATGATACCCTCCAACTATGAAACAATGAATGGAAAACCACACTTTTGGGGTTCTTCAAAAGACAAACCAATGACACGAGCTACACAAAAGGCAATTTGCCACATCTTCCAACTACGAAAAAGGCAATTTGCCACAGAAGAACGCCCAGAGGTGCATCACCATTACAAAGTTGGAGCGATGAATGTTATGGTTATTCTATTTCTGAGATATTTTTAAAATGACCCAGTTCTTTGGTTTTAGCTACTTTGGCACTGAACTCGTGGGCAATATTTAAGCCGTTGCCTGGGCGAATGAACTCTCGGGCAATATTTAAACTGTCACCTGGCCGACTAGTGAGAAATGTGCATGCCACCAAATGGTTGAGAATATATGGTTGTATGAACCGTGGAAACTGCCATATCGATTTAGGCAAACGCGTTGATAACTCCTTTCATCCCACATGACAATAGAAGGCTTTTATAATCTCATTATAAGCGCATAGGTTGCTTGCGATCTTGACTGTCGGACTCGCCACTTAGCGCGCAAAGGTTGCCCGCGATATTTACTATCGGGCTCGCCACTTGGCGCACATAGGTTGTCGCGATCTTGACTGTCGGACTCGCCACTTGGCACGCATAGATTGTCGCGATATTGGCTGTTGGACTCGCCACTTGGTGTGCATAGGTTGCCCGTGATCTTGACGGTCAGACTCGCCACTTGGTGCGCCATACGTCGGCTCAAATCGTATTATTGAAACGTGGCGCAACCATAATGGCCAGATCTGGGCAGTTGGATAACTGACAAGTGGCGGCACCACGGTGGCCTGATCTGGGCCGTTGGATGCTTGACAAGTGGCGGTACCCTATTGGTGTGCTCTGGACTGTTGGATGAATGACAAGTGGTGCCACCAGAGTGGCAAGATCTGGGCCGTTGGATGAGTGACAAGTGGCGCCACCAGATTGCCAAGATCAGGGCCGTTGGATGAGTGACAAGTGGTGCCACCAGATTGCCAAGATCTGGGCCGTTGGATGAGTGACAAGTGGCGCCACCAGATTGCCAAGATCTGGACCATTGGATGAGTAACAAGTGGCGCACCAGATTGCCAAGATCTGTGTCGTTAGATGAGTGACAAGTGGCGTAAACAGAATGCCCAGATCTGTGCCGTTGGATGAGTGACAAGTGTCGCCACCAGATTGCCAAGATCTGGACCGTTAGATGAGTGACAAGTGGCACCACCAGAATGCCCAGATCTGAGCGGTTGGATGAGTGACAAGTGACGCCACTAGATTGCCAAGATCTGGACCGTTGGATGAGTGACAAGTGGCACCACCAGAATGCCCAGATCTGAGCCGTTGGATGAGTGACAAGTGGTGCCACCAGAATGCCCAGATCTGGGCCGTTGGATGAGTGACAAGTGGCGTCATCACAGTGCTTGACCTTGGCTGTTGAGCGATAAGGGGCGTCATCACAATGCTTGATCTGGGCCTTTGGATGAGTGACAAGTGGCGGCAACACAGTGGCCAGATCTGGGCCGTTGGATGAGTGACAAGTGGCGACATGACAATGGCCAAATCTAGGTCGTTGGATGAGCGACAAGTGGTGCCACCACAGTGCCCAGATCTGAACCGTTGGATGTTTGCCAAGTGGCACCACCACAGTGGCTGATCTGGGTCATTGGATGAGTGCCAAGTGGCGTTACCACAGTTGCCAGATCTGAACTATTGGATCCTTGCCAAGTGGCACCACCACAGTGGCTTGATCTAGGCCGTTGGATGAGTGCCAAGTGGTGCTACCACAGTGGCCAGATCTGAACCGTTGGATGCCTGCCAAGTGGCACCACCACAGTGGCCTGATCTGCACTGTTGGATGAGTGCCAAGTTGCGCTACCACAGTGGCTAGATCTGAACCATTGGATGCCTGCCAAGTGGCAGCACCACAATGCCTTGATCTGGGCCGTTGGATGAGTGACAAGTGGCGTCACCAGATTGGCCAGAATTGAGCCATTGGATGAGTGACAAGTGGCACCACCACAGTGGTCAGATCTGGGCCATTGGATGAGTGACAAGTGGCGCCACCGGATTCGCCAGAATTGGGCCGTTGGACAAATGACAAGTAGCGCCACCATAGTGGCTAGATCTGGACCGTTGAATGAGTGACAAGTGGCGCCACCATATTGCCAAGATCTGGGCCATTAGATGAGTGACAAGTGGCGCCACCAGAATGCCAGATCTGGTCCGTTGGATGAGCGACAAGTGGCGCCATCACAGTGCTTGGTTTGGGCCATTGAATGAGCGAAAAGTGGCATCATCATAGTGCTTGATCTGGGCCTTTAGTTGAGTGACAAGTGGCAGCACCACAGTGACCAGATCTGGGTCGTTGGATGAGTGACAAGTGGCGACATCACAATGGCCAGATCTAGGCCATTGGATGAGTGCCAAGTGGCGTTACCATAGTTTCCAGATCTGAACTGTTGGATCCTTGCCAAGTGGCACCAATAGTGGCTTGACCTAGGCCATTGGATGAGTGCCAAGTGGCGCTACCACAGTGGCCAGATCTGAACCATTGTATGCTTGTCAAGTGGCACCACCACAGTGGCCTGATCTGGGCTGTTGGATGAGTGCCAAGTGGCGCTACCACAGTGGCCAGATCTAAACCGTTGGATGCCTGCCAAGTGGCACCACAACAGTGGCCTGATCTGGGTCGTTGGATGAGTGACAAGTGGCGGCACCAGATTGGCTAGAATTGAGCCGTTGGATGAGTGACAAGTGGCGCCACCACAGTGACCAGACCTGGGCCATTGTATGTGTGACAAGTGGCGCCACCAGATTGGCCAAATTTGGGCCGTTGGAAGAGTGACAATTAGCGCCACCATAGCAGCTAGATCTGGCCCGTTGGATGAGTGACAAGTGGAGCCACCAGAGTGGCCAGCTCTGGGCTGTTGGATGAGTGACACATTATGCCACCAGATTGGGTAGATGTGGACTGTTGGATGAGTAACAAGTGGCGCTACCAGAGTGGATAGATCTGGGCTATCGGATGAGTGACAAGTGCCAGTGGACAGATCTGGAACATTGGATGAGTGACAAGTGGCGGCATCACAGTGGCTAGATCTTGGCCACTGGTTGGTTGACAAGTGGCGGTGCCAAAGTGGACAGATCTGGGCCGTTGGATGCTTGACAAGTGGCGGCACTACAGTGGCCAGATTTGGGCAGTTGATTGAGTGACAAGTGGCAGCACCACAGTGACCAAATCTTAGTTGTTGGATGAGTGACAATTGTCCCCACCACAGTGGAAAATATGGGCCGTTGAATGGGACGTCTCTCTATGAGTATTAATTATCCCTAGTAGCAGTGCTTATAAAGAGTTGGAATAGGGTTTAGTGTTTATCATGTGGGATAAATGATGTTTTGTTGTTTTAGTGCTCCCGTCTAAATTATCAATGCGTCTGCCCAAATCAATTTGCCAGCGTCCATGGCTCATAGAGTTACATTCCAAGCATCTGCACAGATAAGGTAGCGTGGTACGCACATTTCCCATGTGTCGGCCAGGTAATGGTTTTAAATATTGCCAGAGAGTTCAGAGCTGCTAAACCCAAAATGGCACACCATGGTTGCCAGAGAATTGCTCGAGAATTTAGTTCCAAAGCTGCTAAAAACAAAGCGGCACACCAAGGTTGCTTGTTTCCACTCATAAGAATTCAAAGCCATTCAAAATTGTGGATGAACTCATACTTACCATCAAAATTATATTATCGTTGAAGTCTGGTAGAAAACCGCACTCACCGCACTCTGTTTCAGTCTCACAATCGAGGAAAAAACACAACGTGCTGTATGGCCGTAGAATTGGTCACAAACGTATAGCAATCTAGATTTGAGTATGAACGAGGCGTTTGCCTGAAACAAAAAGTATCAATGGAATTCCGAATATAGATTCAATTCAAAGAAGTACAGATTTGATTCCGAATATAGATCAAACTCCAAGTACAGATTCAATTCAAAGAAGTATCAATGCTACTTTAAGAATAGATATAATTCAAATCTTACCAATCAAAATACGTATTCTTTAAGAAAGGTTCATAGGACGCTTACAGAACTAAAGAAGAATTGGGTCATTTAAAAAGATCTAATAATAATACTAATGGCATGCCATTTTTTTAATCCACAAAATAATGGAAGGTTGTATATTGTTAGTTAAAGATTAATTGGGGTAGATCTAATAATAATAATAATGCATGTTATGTTTTTAATCTACAAAATAATCAAATTTTGTATATGGTTAGTTAAAGATAAAATTAGTTTTAAATATTTATAGAACAAATTTATTATAATATATATGTGTGTGTGTGTGTGTGTGTGTTTAATAAGAAAGATGACACTTATGAAATAATAGAATTTTCTTTTTTGATTATTAGTATAATAACAAATTGAGGATAGGTATAAATATAATATAAGTGTATCATAAAAATCTTAAATAATATGGATATGAAATACAATATGCCAACAAAAATTATAACCATGATATGACAACTTGGAAACTTTTTTTTTAACATTCTAGAGTTGCACTCCCATAAACTATAATAGATTTGTGCCATGTTCATGGCCAAATTTAAAATTCCAAATCGAAGAACTACAATACTCCATGGGCTCAAGAAATACTACTAATGAGAATAATGAAATGATTTTGAAGGAGCACTTCTGATTTGATCTTGTAATATTTGGGGATAAGCACTTTCGTATGTGTGTTTTCCAAATCCTCATAAAACTGGATGTAGCCCTAAAATAAGAGGTGATGCATGGTCTCCCACATTTCAACTATATACTTGTTGGTTAATGTCATGCTTTGGTGACTAATGACATGAGATTTCATGAGCTCATGAATACCTTCAAGAGTGTCAATGAGGCGGTCCATCATATGAAGAAAGTTCATTATGTTATTTTGACAGGTCTCAACAACAAATTTCAATGAAGGAAGGTTACTGAAGAACACTTCAATATAAACTACAAAGGATATTATCATCCATGGAAGCTATATCAAAGTTATTGTTGAACCATATCATATGGGGAAGCCTCATAGAAAATGATATGAACTTAATTGCCACCTTTGCGAGCTCCCACACTATGTATACTTTGAAGGGAAATTCTCCCTTAGTTCAATGAGTGAAAAAGAAAATACTACACACTACTTGAGAAGGTTGGAGATTCTTTTCAATTGAGAAAAATGTGAGGAATCCAATCCTATTTTCAATAATGGTGAAACAATAACATGAATGCAACCCAACAAATGCAATTCCATTAGTGCATCATCAATGATTGCATATTTCAAGATGAAGAAATGGAACAAATATAACTCCTTGAATGCCCTTTGGAATAATTCTATAATGTCATCTTGCAAATGAAGAATCCACAATAATTCAAATTTCTCAAATTTTTCTTTCAACACTAAACGAGGGATTTGATTCTGCTTGAGAATGTCACACTTTATATAGACACCATTCCAACTGCACACTCTTATTAAATAAGAAATATAGAAGAAATAATGAATCTAACATTATCATGCGAGCATTTTTTTTGGAATCCTTTCACTTTGGTGATTGATGGCCATCGATTCTAGAAGTGCTCAAACTTTGGCTACAAGCCTTCAATCATTGCAAACATGTCTTAGAGAATGCGACATAATGAAGACCTGCCTCCATGTTTTTTCTTGAGTTTCGGTTTATGATACTATTAAGATCCCAATGAAATAAATTTAGGTATGGGATGCTCTATATTTCCACTTAGAATAGCCTTCAACACATGCATATGTGGGTCATCCTTTGTGGGATTGCTTTCCTCAATTTGATGAAAAATAGTTCTTTAGCTTATGCAATCAACTCTACCAAAAGTAACTCTTTTTCAATTCACAAAGATAGATTTAAGCTTCTTCATGTTGACAAGGTTGGAATTTTCTCGTGCTTTGGGAATGCTACCTTTGTTAGTCCTAACTTTGGCACTTAGTTCGTTGTCTTCCTTGTCACCAATTTATGCATAATTCATTTTTCTTTCCATTTGAGAATAAACCTACTTTTCTTTTAATTCTAATAAAAACCATGCAAGGAAAATATGCATGATTATAACTTGGATTTCAATATAATAATCAATGATAGATGGTCACATTGAATTTTCAGTCATGATATCCTTCATCTAGAAGGAAGTGAGGTATAAAAATGAATGTGCACTCACCAAGTGGGCGAAAATTCCAGCCAAACACATTTCCATATGAAAATTATATGTGCTCTATGATCATTGTATCATTCGAATAAAAACATTGTTTGAATTTTAATATTACACAATCTCATATTTGTTGGTTGCAACATCCATTGCAACTACCAATCTGGATTCTAGGTCATGTACACACAAAGCTTGAGCATATATTGCATTGAAAACATGATATGCATTTGTATTTAATCTCACAAAGCATAATATTTATTACAAAGTTATTGTTCCATTTTATGTGAAGGATTTGGTTGTTTGAAAGCAACTTGTACTCCGTATAAGTAATTTTCAAAATTAGTCAATCTACAATATCTTCTTTATTTTAATATAGTAAACACACATTATTTGTCCTAACATTGTAAACTATCACATTATTTATATGTTTTAGTATTCTTATGCTTTTAATTAAAATTATAAAGAGTTGTATTTAAAATGTGAATTTGTGCTCTTCATTAAATGTATAATGAAATATCATAGAAGCTCAATGGGACACTTCCAGGCATCAGGGAAATAAACAAAACAATCCCAATCAATCATGCCTTTTTCACCGATGACTCTATCCTTATGGGAGGAGCCTCCATTAAAATAGCAAGGGACTTCAATGGAGTAATCCAAAGCTTCTGTAGAGTCTCCGTAGCTATGGTCAATAAGAGGAAAAGCGCAGTGTATGGCTGGGCAGTAGACCAACAAACTATTCTCAGGATTGCCCAAGCCTTGGGCTTCACCGACTATGTCTCTTGGGACAAATTCAAGTATCTAGGCTTGCCTTTAATATTGGGAACCAGCAAGGCCCCTCATTGGATGGAAATTATCAGCAAAATCAAGGCAAAAATGACTGCATGGGGCAGACAATGGCTTACCAAAGCCAGGAAGCTCACTCTTGTTAAGTCAGTTCTCTCATCCCTTCCTATCTACCAGGCTTCATTCCTTTTAGCTCCAAAAATGATAACCGAACAACTAGCTAAGTTGATTCGAAATTTCCTATGGCAAGGAGGAAAGGGGAACCAAAAATAAAAATCATCTTGTAAGCTGGGACATAGTGAAAAGGCCAATATATGAAGGTGGACTGCAGGTAATAGATCTCGAGATGGCCAATCTGGCTTTGGGAGGTAATATTCTCTAGAAAATATTCTCAAAATCAAAGACATCTTGTAAGCTAAGTTATAATTAAAAATATATGCACGGACTCTCAATAAAGAATATGGAAGAAGGAGCTTCCCACAAAGGAACCACGTTGTAGAAGTTGTGCAGCCAAGGTTAGGAGTCCTTTAAAGATCATCTCTACAGAATCCCAGGAAACGGAAAATGAATTGGACTGTCGGAAGATAAGATCATGGGCCTCCAACCCCTCAATCTTGCACCGGAAATTGCAGATTTGCACAACTGGCTCATCCAAAAATGTATTCACAAACTTGCTAACATATGCACTTGGGATTCCGGTGGGAATTGGAGTAATTGGGCTCTCCATCGCCCCCTTGACTGGATGCTCCCTCAACTCCATCTCTTTCTAGCTAAGCTCTCTGGTTTGGCTCCTGTGCATCTCCATTCGAGGGACAAGTGGCGCTGGGGGAAGATCGGAGCTCACTCAACATGATAGGGCTTTGCAGCTCTTCAAGAACAACTACCTCAGATCCAATCTACAAAGCTTTTTCAGCGTGTTTGGGACCCCTTTGGCCTCCCAAAATTCAATTTCTTCTGTTGGATTCTCATGCACAGAAGGGTCCTCACTGGAGATAATTTAGAGAAACGGGGAATTATTAGTCCCCATGGATGCCCTCTCCGTTGCAAGGCTCAGGAAACAATTGAGCACTTGTTCATCGACTGCCACTTCTCTCAAGAAGTTTGGTTGCAAGCAATGTTGGGGCTCAACACCCAAATTCCAAAGCAGCTTTCAGTAGTTAGTCTCTTCGTCACATGGAAAGAGCGTTATCCTCACACTCTAAAGAGCAAATCAACATGGGCTAAAATCTGGAATGCAATTCCAAAATACATCTGTTGGGGAATTTGATTGGCAAGGAATGAAGCCATATTCAACAACAGATTACAATCCACCAATACGGTGACTGCCAAGGTCAAATCCCTACTGTTGGAAACTTACAAAAATAGACCTCATAAGTCAGACAATTCTCTACTCCCTGTTGTCGCACAGATTGTCGCAACAACGCTCAGACCAGGGGCTGTCACTCTGATCCCTGATCTCTCCGTTTAAGCCTGTCTCCCGCGGCTAAGGGGGGTAGACCCTGTAAGGAGATGGACGACCAACTACGCACCAGTTGGTTTGGGAGACACGAAAGAGAAAAGCACTAAATGAATTTGTTCAATTTGATGGACCAGTGCCTTGTTTAAATGATTGATAACCAGATGCTGCAGAGATATAAACCGTGCACAGTAATCATTTGTCATTAAATAACTTTGCAAGATGCAAGGTATCCAGTAAATTCACGATGTTTTTAACGATGATCTAGCAATTTAAGAAATAAATTACGAAAGGTACAACCATGTAAACTTGCACGTTAACCAGATATTATATTCAAGCATGCCAGATAAACATTAATCCCAAAATTTTAACCTCAGCAAGAAAAATAAAACGCGATGAGATACCCAGGCTGGCAAAATCTTTCCACGATTTTTTTTTTTTTATATGGCTTTTCTGACAAAATTTTAACTTAAAACAAAATTTAAAATTCAATCTAAAACCCTAAAAGAAAAATTTTTATTGATTTTTTATTTTATATTTTTTTATGATTTTATTATTTTTTTTACTTTTTCTATATTATTATTATTATATTTTTTTTTTATATATATATTTTAGCTTCTTTTTTTTTCTTTTCTAAAAAAAAAAATAAAATTTCAAAATCTAAACTAAAACAAAATAAAAATCTAATCTAAAGTCTAATTACTAAAACTTAAAAAAAAATCAAAATTTAATATCTAACACTAAACTAAAACTATCAAAGTATTAAATCTAAATTTAAAAAACCCTAACAAATATTAACGCATGATATATGCATTTAAAAAAAATGAAGCCTAAACTTTAAAACTATAACCAAAATAAAAGAAGTCAAAACGATTTTATGCTAACACTAAAACTATTGAAACAAACTATTGAAACGTGACCCAAAAGAAATCGATTTCAAACCTGATAAACCTTACGCTGCCATACCACCACGGCTTTATAACTAAAACACATTTGATGTTTGAAAGCCTGCGTTAAGGCAGACCCCAAGACACACACAAAGAAAACAATCGAATGCAGCGACGTACTGTGCGTGCGGGCTCTGAGGTCGGACGACGGCAGCAAGAATCCCCACGCAGATCTGAAAATTCACGCACAAACCATTACATGACCTACCTGGCCCGTATAGGATGCTGAGATCGTTGATCGTCTTTGCTGTGTGCAGGTGCGATTGGAGCAGAACGGGAGCTGTAGCAATTTTAATGGCGGAAAAGAGGAACAGCAACGTTGGAAGAAAAGCACCACGCAGGTGATCAGACCAAGACGCAGATGAGACTCACATCAATATTCAAAAAGACAACCGATTTTCATTTGGTTATTATGACTGCAGGTTTGCCACGGGGATCAATTGCTAAGAAGAATGGAGCTGGAGCCACGTTTTGCAGGTGAAAAGAGCAGTGCAGCAGGGGAGTTCTTATGAATAAAAAAAAAAACGCAGGTCTGATGGGAGCTATGCAATTGCGTTGACTGCAGGTTTGGGCAGCGAAATGGACAGCAGCGGATAACGAAAGATGCAGGCTTTAGGTGCAGGCTTTGAGTTTTGTTGAGGGCAGTGAAATCCCCATGCAAGCTTTGCAACTGGACGGCGGAAAACTCACGCATAATCCCTTCAACCTTTCATGCATAAATCGAAAGTATATTTGCTCCAAATCTGCCTGATGAGGCCTTCTCAAAACCTACACCTGTGAAAAAATAATGAAACAGGTAACAAAAAAAACCCGGAAACAATAAAAATAAACAAAACCCTAAAAAATTATTTACAGTTTTATGACTCTGCAACAACCAGATTTGTCAGTTATCAACAAAAAATGTTCTTAGAAAACTTCAAATTTGCTAATAAAATGCTTCAGAAATCTCTCATGCAAATAATAAAATAAACTAAATGATTGACCCAGGATCAAAACCAGCTGGGCTCTGCAAAAAGTGCTTATGGGAGTTGGCTGGTTCAACCTAGAACTTCCCCTAACGCCCACTGTTCTTCAAGGGTTTCCTGCATAGCTCACTTCAACCGTCAAATAAGAGAGAAAAAGCAGTACTAGATCTCAAACACAATGGAGATACCTGCCATTACATCAGAAACCCTAATACTACTAAAACCCTAGCATGTGAACAAGATACCTATGCTCAACAATACTCTTCATTAAGCTGTCATTAACGGCTGGAAATTAAAATATGCAGAAATAAAATTTGCTCAGAGCACATTAAGAGAGTAACACCAGCAGGATTTTGACCCCAAAGTCTTCTTTATTAGCACCAGAAAATATTTACAAGAGAGCTTCTTCAGCCAAAACTCAGATCCAACTCTTGTGTTCTCAAATGACCCCTAGCACCCTATTTAAAGGAAAAAAAATCCCAACAGCTAGTTTGAGTGATCCATGACAAAACGATCTCGACCGTCGATGAGGATCAAGACATCTCTTAATCTCATCCGTCGAAATAAAAAATTCAAAATATTATTATTTATTATTTCTTTAAATTTTTATTCATTTAAAATTATTTTTATATATTTTTATTATTTTGTTTAATTTAATCATTTTTATTTTTATTTTTATGGATCATCAAACATAGCCTTTGGAGAAATTTCCCTAGGACCTAGGACTTAAGACGCATGAGGGGATTAACTTTTTCAACCCTCAAGACTCTTTGCATCATGACTTTTACAGATTTTACATCTTCAAGGGGGAAAAGCCCTTTGACAGACCCTCATAGACCACCCAGTTTTGCGACCAAACATAATCTAGCAGATTAACACACTAGGATTCTCCTAAAACTCTAATGATAAAATTCATTCCGGCTTTGGGGTCAGGTTGAAGGAAAACTCTGCCGATCATGGATCGGTGAGACGAAAAACCTTCCAAAATGAAGATTATCACTAGAAAATCAGGTCCACCTAGGCAATTTACATACATGACTCAACTCTGCGAAGATTATTTACATCAAAATGTAGACTGGGTTTACAACTTTAATCAGATCAGGAGAATGACGATGATTGCTGAATGGCACGAACATCTCGATCAAGCGCTGCTCCTTTTTTGCGAAAAAAGGGGGTACACTGCTATGGGTAGTTGACACGCAGCGGTCAACACTCCCCAAAGAGCTCAACTCGCTAGGTGAATCCCTGAGACGGGGCATCAATAAAAAGAACCTCTCCCGGCCTTACAACAATTGAGAGTGGCGACTTCAGATCTCTGGGGCAGACTTTCAAAACTGGTGGAAAAATCAAGGCAAAGTCACGATATTCTTCGACGAAGCCTCTAAAGGAAACCCGAGGATATCAGGTGCAGGAGGAACAATCCACTCCCAGGCACAAAAATGACAACCTTAGTTGGGGCCTAGGACAGAGCACTAAAAACTAGGCCGAGATTCTCAGACTATTCAAAGCGTGTCAGCTTTCTCAAAGGAACAGAGGGGAAAACCTTCAAGTCTTCAACAATTCCGAAATCTTGATTAAAATCCTAAACGCTGGTGACCAACTCAATAACTCTGCGCTTAACAAGACACTTGAAACAATAAGAAAGATGCTGCAAAACTTCACTTCCTGCTCATTCTACCATATCCTCCGAACTATGAACAAGGAAACTGACATTATGGCAAATAAGGGATGTCTATCAGCACAAGGTTTTCTGTCTAAGAACAATGAAGAAACTGAAAGGCACCCAATTCCTTAACAGAGAAGGACAACTGAGCATGGACAAGGCAGCCAAGACAATGTCTTTGTTTCGCACTCCCTTCACAACAGTTATGTCTCCATGAAAGCGCAAATCTTGGTGAACACAACATTCATCCAAATCACATATGAATGCAGAAGACTGACATTGATCCATGGCTTTGACACAGGTAGACAAACGTTGTTAGAAAGTCAATCATCGCAACGATTGCAGGTTCTGACTCATCGTTGCTCCAGCAGTGCAATTCAAACCACACAACTGGCTTGCCACAGCTAATGTGTTCACTTAAGAATTTAGTTCTCATCTAGCGAGATAAAGGAAAGGAATAGCAATGTCAGAGACTACAGTTATCGAGTTGCTGGAAGTGAGTCTGGGTAAGTCACGTTTGTCTTATCCCACCAAAGAAAAGCTGAAAGAAAAATCCAGGCATTTAGACTCTAAGCGTAAAGCAAGGAACTCTCAAGATATCCCAAAAGAATCAAAAGCAACAACAAAATTCCAATAAAAAAGCCAGATTATGTGGATTCTGAAAAGCCATAAATATTACAAATGATTGTAATATAGGTTGTTTGGCTCAGGCCCAACCATATTTCTCAATTAAATTCAATCGTTTCTGTTAAAAAAAGAATGTATAAAGAAATAGTAATTAAAATGTGACTTCTTGAGGAGAATTAATAGTCTTAAAAAAGCCATTAAAATTAGGTTGGAATTAGATTATCTTGCATTTGTTGTTAATCTTAATATTCTAAATTCTCTTTTTCAAATACCTTAAAGGTAAAACTAAAGTATTAACTTAACATATTTATTAAATGTCTTTTTTTTAATTGAGTTTTATAAGTAATTACCATTTAGACATGTCATCATAAAACCTATCAATCATAATGTGTGTTAATTATCGTTTATCCTAAACTTTTCTTGGAGTTATTGCATATCTCAAACTCTCGAGAATACATTTCAATTGATACAACATTGCTAAGCTTTGCGTCATTTAAGGCTCTAAAATGAATTGAAAAACCCCCTACTCTTAGTTCAATTAAAGAATTGCCTCAAATAGGGCCAATAATATCTTGATATTTATCAGAGGATCTCTTGTAGGATTTCACTGACCTCTTTAACTTTGAATGAACAATGGACATTCTTGCAAACTGGTATCGAAGTCTAGATCACCCAGAAAGGAGTCAATGGGCTCTTTGTATTAGAATGTCTTTTGGATTTCGAGTCATCATGGTGAGGAAGGGAACAATGGCACAAAAAACTTCATAATCAATAAATAAGTTCTTATGTCAATTTGAAAAACTTTATGCAATGATTGAGCATAAAGTTTACTTGATTGTATTGATATTATCCACCTTACTCACACCGATGATTATGGTTAAAATAACGCAAGAAATTCATAACCATGATGTCAGATGCTATAGAGATTTTTTTTAGAGAAGTACAAAGTAGTACCATGAATAGCATGCTATTTCTTTTTTCTTAATTGTAGGTGTTGTCTATGATATAAATTAGTTCCACTTCTTGTTTGCTAAGAAAGAAATGTAGGATGAGAAGTAGGTTACAATTATGGATCTATAATTGGCTCCTTATTGAGGTTGTTTTTTTCTCTTTGAGTCAATGCATTGGGGCTATTGGTTTTTGAAATTTGTGAAGGGAACAATGGCACAAAAAACTTCATAATCAATAAATAAGTTCTTATGTCAATTTGAAAAACTTTATGCAATGATTGAGCATAAAGTTTACTTGATTGTATTGATATTATCCACCTTACTCACACCGATGATTATGGTTAAAATAACGCAAGAAATTCATAACCATGATGTCAGATGCTATAGAGATTTTTTTAGAGAAGTACAAAGTAGTACCATGAATAGCATGCTATTTCTTTTTCCTTAATTGTAGGTGTTGTCTATGATATAATTTAGTTCCACTTTTTGTTGGCTAATAAAGAGATGTAGGATGAGAAGTAGGTTACAATTATGGATCTATAATTGGCTCCTTATTGAGGCTATTTTTTTCTCTTTGAGTCAATGCATTGGGGCTATTGGTTTTTCAAATTTGTGAAAATGGTCTTAATGGAAACTAAATTTGGCAATGAATAACCCCATCCAAAGAAGGGACAAACATTTCAAATAAATGAAGAAATCAACTTCTTCTTCCCACATGAAACATGGTGAAAATATTCATCCCCTTAGTGACATAATGACAATCCTCTTCCTACCTCAAAGTGAATTTGCATTTGTTGGAAAAAGTAGGTGCTCTTAATCGCCTATTGATGTAGGCATCTACATGCCTTAGACATGCTCTTAGTGTCATCTTGATCCACCATAAACATGCTTGAATGTGTGCTTGATCTTAGTTTCCTCTTGATCTAGAAATCGACTGGGAAAAAGTAGACTGCATCAAACTCAATATAAGTTTTATGCTAGCTATAATTTTCCTTCAGCGACCGTTCTATAAAAACTTAGTAACTTGTCTACTTTGGCCTTATGTTGGAGTTTATGTACAATATATAATTGTCTCTACTAACTTTATCTTGAACACATGGTTTTATAAGTGAAAAACACTTCAAGCATAACTTATCTTCCATTTGTTTGGACAAAATTTGCATAAAATACTTCTTCTATTTTGCAATTTCTTAGACAAATTCTTCAAAATGGACTTGTCAACCTCCTAGTTTAAGAACTTTATGTTGAAATTTGGGTAGCCATGAGATGAATTTTCCAAAATGGAAACCCAACTACCCCAAGGACAACCCATCTGCCTCTAATATGAATTCAATTTGGGTAAAGGTAAATTTATTATTAAAATGTGCAAATTGGTATAACACTCATTTCATTAATATTGAATGTGGAAAATTTCACATTGGGAAAAAAATTATTAAAGAGAAATAAAATATTATTTTAAGCTAAATTTTGAATTGTTGTTTCCCTCCAAAACAAGGTCAAGTCAGCTTTCCCTTCTTGCATATCATATTCTCTATATCTTGGCACACTCATTCGTTCATAATAGACATCAATTTGAGGGAATGATTTGTGTGGTTTGTATAATCTTCTCATGCTCATGTCTATTCTTTGTGGTTCATCATATTCTTGTTGACTATTCTTTGTGCACATGTATGCTTAGAGACTTTTTTATTTAGTGTATAAATGATGCACAATGACTCCTATATATTATGGCTTTGCAAATTGTTGTGGTTCACATTCATTCAGTGACTTGCATATATTATGGCTCGGCTAACTGTTGTGGTTTGCATTCATTTGGTGACTTGCACACGTTATGGTTCGTAGTTATTTTTATGACATCACTTGACAACATTACAAAGTGATATCGTGGCATTACACCATAAAACTGTCACACTGACTTTTGCTGTGTGACATCGTGGCTCCACATCATTCAATACCATGACATAGGGTTGCATCTCATTGACTTGTACACACTAGTAGCTCAGATTTGCATACAACCATGTAAGCATCACTCTCATGGTGGCACATACTTGTATGATGGCTCGTATACCTTTCTAAGTGGCACATACATTTACAATGGTTTGTATACCCTTCATGGTGGCTAATATATTTACAATGATTTCTAATGGTTCGTATATCTCTCATTGTGGAACATATATCCTTATAGTGGTTTGTATATGCTCACATTAAGCTCGTGACTTACATATGCTAACAATGGCTTGCATATACATATTTGTGCCTCATTATTACATGACTCTGTAGGTTGCAATGTTATATGATTCATGTTTGTATAGATAACATTATGATGAATAAACAACGATCTACATTATATATATATATATATATTATGAGACTGTAATATCTATAAGACTCTTTGATATGATATGGTAGCATTCTAATATCTGTGGTATGGAATTAACTATATACACAACATTGATTCATATGATAGACATGGCAGACACCATATGTATGTCATAGAAGACATCTTATGGTATGTATGATATGGAAGACACCATATATGTGACATGGAAGACACCACATGTATGGCATAACAGACACCTTATGGTATGTATGACATGGAAGACACCACATGTATGGCATAACAGACACCTTATGGTATGTATGACATGGAAGACACCACATGTATGTCATAGTAGACACCTTATGGTATGTATGACATGGTAGACACCATATGTGTGACATAGAAAACACCTTATGGTATGTATGACATTGCAGATACCACATGTAAGACATAAAAAACACCTTGTTGTATTTAGGACATGGTAGAAACCTCATGTATGACATAATAGACACCCTATGGTATGTATGACATGCAAACACCATATGTATGACATGGAAGGAAGCCTTATGTGGCTTGGTATAACTGTGATCTGATGTGGCAGTTCCTTCAATATGGTTGTGGCTTTGATATAATAGAGATGGATCACTCATCTCCTTGATAACATGATATACTTGATATATCCTAGTAGATGTGACAATGCTTGATGGTGATATTGTTTCTTGCAACAATGATATGGTAGAATCTTTCTAGAACTCATTTGGTTACCGAAATTTAGTTCACAATTGAAGTTGTGAACTGAATTTGATTGGCCCTAGGAGACCTGATATATTGATGTATCTCACTATGGATTTACTTTGTATCTCTGATTACAAATTGATGAATATCTAAAAGTAAAAGAATTTTGTTGGGTTTTCCCCCTTTAGGGGTTTTACCCTTGTCTTTGACCTAATTCCTAATGTCTCTATTATGTATGCTTTTGTCTAGTTTCATTGTTCTCTCTACATAATTGCTAATGATGAAATAATTTTATGGGGTGAATGTTATATGAAAATGTTGAAATGCAAATATCTACATCAGATAATAATTAACGTTGTTGATTCTCTGTTTTGCTCCTATTACTACCATCTTCAATCCCCATTTTGACCTCTTTTTGACACTATGGAACCTATTTCCTTGCTATTTTGCTACCCTATCATGATCCCATTACCTACTTGAGGTAAATCTTTTTATGGTTACATTTGGCTATTTGTTAGTGGATTTAAGTAGATATAGGTAGTTGATTCCTAAAACTATCTAATTATTATGATCAAGTGTAGACTTCTCAGCAAAGATGTGCAGGAGGATAATGGAAAGAAGCAACTAGTGTACCTTAGCTCCTTAATATTGTACTCAAAAGTTATATTCGGATTCGGTACTTAAACAATGCAATGGATAAGAAGTCGTGCACTTTTGGATGATGAGAATCATCAGCCTTGCAAGGAACGCATTTTATCCCAAGATCTTCATTCTCTTTTCTTTGGTTACAACATACACCAAGTTTGGGAATTGGTTACAAGTTGTTGGACCAATTCGGGCAGCCGTTCGAATCTATTTGCTCTGGAGAAGTTGACTTGTTAAGACTATTATAAATTACTATTGTTAGTTCAGTGTTTAACTATAATTAAATGCCTATAAAGGCATGGGATGTAATATGTCAAGTTAGTGTTAAAAACTGTGAAGTGCTTTGCCGTGAATTATATAACTCATCTTTAATAATATCGAAATGATTTTGCTCTGAGTTTGAGAGTAAGTGTTGATGGATTGCTGAAGATAGTCAATTGATTGTGTTTGAGATTTCTTCTTTACTGTAAGTTTATCTAGCTCCCAAGTGTGGCCAGGGCTCACCCATCTGGGTTGCTTTGTATATTATAGATAGAACCACTGTGTGATTAGTCACGATTAGTTTTACTTGCATTACGAATTGGTTTGGCTTGAATGTATGTGAATTGCATTCATTTGATTGTTTAAAAGAGTGTAGATGAATTAATGTTCTTTCATTCATTCGTTTCCATAATTCACAGTTGAACCTTGTGTGAACCTTGTTTTGATTTCAGAACAGAGCATGCTTGTTATCGTATTGAGTTGTAATCAGCCGAGAAATTCCATACAATCACCTAATGAGAGAAACAAATTATCTATACATTGAGAATACTATGATTGTTCTGATAAGTTAACTCTATGTGGTGAATTCGAACTAATTAAGCATGAGATTTGTCTAGCTATCAAACTGCTCTGCATTCCCTCAGGAATTGGAACGGATTGACTTTTTATTTAGATTATTTTATAGACAATTCCCCATAATGAATTCTCGTTGATCATTTTTTATCTAGCTTCAAGGGTTTCCCATACATTGTGGGGTTTGTCCCTGGCTAACATCTTGTCTCTGTTGTCTTGGCTTGTTTTCTATCGATCGTTTAATGTTCTATCTGCACTTTACTTTATGTACATGTGATTGCTAATCTATGGAATATAATAAGAAAAAGAAGTAAACTATTATAAGCATAGAACATACCATAACTTAATAATGGTGCACCTGGGCTTGTCTCAATGGACAAGTAGGACCAAACCTAGGCGGGAAAATGGTTGAGCTAAAGGCTGGCCAGCTACTGCACTTATACTGCCCAAAAAATCGTATACTTTTAACCTCGAACTCCTTGGCCTAAGCCTAGAAAAATCCAGAAGGGATTTTAGCTAGTTTGGACCTCTGATTTTCGACCCCCTTGGAGCCTCACCTCAGCTATAGCTGCAAAACTCAGCCTACTGGAAACTACCTGTAAATCCTCCTGAAAACTCCTCCAAAGTGCTCAGTTCACCCTTTCTATCCAACCCATGACTTCCCAGATGAGCTCTTGGCCAAAATCACCTACTCCCAAGCTCCACAAAAATCTGCGAAGTGGCCTCTACGCTGTCCCTCAGCCCAGCAATTCAAACTACTGGAATGTTGGCTTAGTTGGCTGTAAAACCCATCAAGATTGCTGGTCTAATGGTGCTACCTTAGCTCCCTAACTCCCGGACAAGCAGTATGATCTTTGTTGGTGTCAATCTCCATCTGTGTGTTTCCTGGTTGCCCAAAAATACGCACTCCTTGCTCTGCGCTGGCTACCGATGGTATGTCACTACCCCGACACTCCTGAAAACCCTTATAGAAAAGCCTCCCTAGGGCGGGCATGGATGGTCCCCCGAAATAGAGGTTGAATCTCCTGCTTGAGAGACTCGTGGCTAAACAGCCGTTTGACTCAGCTAAACCGCAGAGTGAACAGTTGAGTAGTTGTTTACAAATGTCAAAGATGAAACCAAAATGAGAGGTGATCTCTCCTTATAACTCCTTGGGCCTCCTTAACCTCATGTGGGCCCCTCCAAGCATATCGAATGGCTAATTCGAACTCCCATGTGGGTGGCCACCACATTCCACTAGCAGCTAAATAAAGTTAATTTGGCCCCTAAGTCACTAAGTCGAAAGTGTGGGGTCCTCTTCCTTGGGAAAAAATGTACAAAATTGTGTAGCAACACTATGTTACTAATGTGTTTGAGAAGGGACATGAAAGAAAGTGAGAAATTCGAACTTTTTGGTGGAAATTTCTTTGAGGAGAAAATTCCCCTCTTACGTGTCTTGGTTCTTTTCCAGCGGATTTCTGCCCCGTCAGAAACTGCGCCCTTCAAGCACTACGCTGAGGCTCTATGTCACTTCCTCTGCCTCTACAAACTCATGAATTGGAAATCGCACCTCTCTATTGTCTCACTCAGAGAAATATTTCCTCGAATCTGCTTCCCGGCAAGCACTGCGCAATCTCTTCAAGGGGATTCGAATCGCTGCCAAGTGCAGCTTTCGCCCTCACTGCTCAGCACTGGATCTGCTCTTCCCTATTTCAAAATCAATGCTCTTATACCATGTGAAAATTCCTAGACACGAAGGAACCCCTAATGCAGCAAATATGGATCTACTTCACCTACTTGATTTTTAATATACTTTAATTAAGTTATTCTTCTTAATACTGAAGCAAATTACTTCTGCAGCCTACACTAATTAAATATTTGATCTCATGAAACAAAAAAGAGAGCAAAGAACAAAATACATAGGGCACACTTATTGTAGGACACAATAGTCCTCGGAAAAACCCAATGCAGGGAAACCAATGCAGCAGTTCCGAGGGTTTATTATTATGTAGGAGAAATACTTGAATACAAATCAAGGATGCTCATCTAGCAATCCTTTACAGAGGAAAACTGGTGGAAAATCTAAGTGAGTTTTACCTCACTTCACCCAGCAGAATTCTGACTGATCTAGCACAAGACTGGCTAACCCTGACTATTTCAACGCTAGCTCTACGTCAACTCTACCGACTCTTCCGGCATTTCACGACAATTCTGGTTGTTCCCAGCTGTTCCGTCTATTCTGGCAGTTCTGGGTTTTGTGTGACAAGCAACTTTTCTGTGTCAACTTTCCCAGCTACTCTGCTGCGTCTGCGTTAGCTCTCCCGGTTGTTCCAGTAGTTCCTGGCATTTTCAACAATTCCCAACAGTTTCGATTGTTCCGACAGTTCTAGATTCTACATGACAGGTAGCTTTTCTGCAGCAACTCTCTGGGCTACTGTGCTACCTCTCTGCAAGCTCTCTTCGCCTCTCTGTTATGTATTTTCCAGAAGTTCCTTCTCCTAGATTCTCTCTGCCCCTTAGCTACAAGATATCCCCAATCGATTCTCCTCCTGAGAACTTCTCACCTCAGAATATCGGTTTCCTCCATCTCTCTGTGTGTATTTCCAAATGCACCCCAAGCCTCCATTTTATATTTTTCCCGTTGAGTTGTCAACAATTGAGATTAAGTCTTTAATCAATGGCTAAGATTAAAACATGACTTGATCCTCCTTCTAGATCATTCTCACCCATATTTTGATTAATACCCATTAATATTTTAATGCCCTAAGTTTAGACTTAGGAAATCCATTAAAAATGTTAATTATTTAATAAAATACAATCCGGGTGGAATTTCACCAGACGGATTTTGGGTTGCTTAGAACTAATGTTCGTTACCCTCTCTACCAATTTTCAAGGCCAAAGAACTTCTGATGCTACCAAAAACTAACACTCAGGATCTTATCCGGGCCTAATCTAAAAGGTTTTGTCCCAATCCAAGTGAATGGGGCACTTTTCCTGACAATCTTGCTTTTCTCCTTGGAGAATAGATTGGGAGAGAACCTCCCA
>APFE030156450.1:227085-287275 GCA_000404065.3 Pinus taeda
AAAATTAGGTTGGAATTAGATTATCTTGCATTTGTTGTTAATCTTAATATTCTAAATTCTCTTTTTCAAATACCTTAAAGGTAAAACTAAAGTATTAACTTAACATATTTATTAAATGTCTTTTTTTTAATTGAGTTTTATAAGTAATTACCATTTAGACATGTCATCATAAAACCTATCAATCATAATGTGTGTTAATTATCGTTTATCCTAAACTTTTCTTGGAGTTATTGCATATCTCAAACTCTCGAGAATACATTTCAATTGATACAACATTGCTAAGCTTTGCTTCATTTAAGGCTCTAAAATGAATTGAAAAACCCCCTACTCTTAGTTCGATTAAAGAATTGCCTCAAATAGGGCCAATAATATCTTGATATTTATCAGAGGATCTCTTGTAGGATTTCACTGACCTCTTTAACTTTGAATGAACAATGGACATTCTTGCAAACTGGTATCGGAGTCTAGATCACCCAGAAAGGAGTCAATGGGCTCTTTGTATTAGAATGTCTTTTGGATTTCGAGTCATCATGGTGAGGAAGGGAACAATGGCACAAAAAACTTCATAATCAATAAATAAGTTCTTATGTCAATTTGAAAAACTTTATGCAATGATTGAGCATAAAGTTTACTTGATTGTATTGATATTATCCACCTTACTCACACCGATGATTATGGTTAAAATAACGCAAGAAATTCATAACCATGATGTCAGATGCTATAGAGATTTTTTTTAGAGAAGTACAAAGTAGTACCATGAATAGCATGCTATTTCTTTTTTCTTAATTGTAGGTGTTGTCTATGATATAAATTAGTTCCACTTCTTGTTTGCTAAGAAAGAAATGTAGGATGAGAAGTAGGTTACAATTATGGATCTATAATTGGCTCCTTATTGAGGTTGTTTTTTTCTCTTTGAGTCAATGCATTGGGGCTATTGGTTTTTGAAATTTGTGAAGGGAACAATGGCACAAAAAACTTCATAATCAATAAATAAGTTCTTATGTCAATTTGAAAAACTTTATGCAATGATTGAGCATAAAGTTTACTTGATTGTATTGATATTATCCACCTTACTCACACCGATGATTATGGTTAAAATAACGCAAGAAATTCATAACCATGATGTCAGATGCTATAGAGATTTTTTTAGAGAAGTACAAAGTAGTACCATGAATAGCATGCTATTTCTTTTTCCTTAATTGTAGGTGTTGTCTATGATATAATTTAGTTCCACTTTTTGTTGGCTAATAAAGAGATGTAGGATGAGAAGTAGGTTACAATTATGGATCTATAATTGGCTCCTTATTGAGGCTATTTTTTTCTCTTTGAGTCAATGCATTGGGGCTATTGGTTTTTCAAATTTGTGAAAATGGTCTTAATGGAAACTAAATTTGGCAATGAATAACCCCATCCAAAGAAGGGACAAACATTTCAAATAAATGAAGAAATCAACTTCTTCTTCCCACATGAAACATGGTGAAAATATTCATCCCCTTAGTGACATAATGACAATCCTCTTCCTACCTCAAAGTGAATTTGCATTTGTTGGAAAAAGTAGGTGCTCTTAATCGCCTATTGATGTAGGCATCTACATGCCTTAGACATGCTCTTAGTGTCATCTTGATCCACCATAAACATGCTTGAATGTGTGCTTGATCTTAGTTTCCTCTTGATCTAGAAATCGACTGGGAAAAAGTAGACTGCATCAAACTCAATATAAGTTTTATGCTAGCTATAATTTTCCTTCAGCGACCGTTCTATAAAAACTTAGTAACTTGTCTACTTTGGCCTTATGTTGGAGTTTATGTACAATATATAATTGTCTCTACTAACTTTATCTTGAACACATGGTTTTATAAGTGAAAAACACTTCAAGCATAACTTATCTTCCATTTGTTTGGACAAAATTTGCATAAAATACTTCTTCTATTTTGCAATTTCTTAGACAAATTCTTCAAAATGGACTTGTCAACCTCCTAGTTTAAGAACTTTATGTTGAAATTTGGGTAGCCATGAGATGAATTTTCCAAAATGGAAACCCAACTACCCCAAGGACAACCCATCTGCCTCTAATATGAATTCAATTTGGGTAAAGGTAAATTTATTATTAAAATGTGCAAATTGGTATAACACTCATTTCATTAATATTGAATGTGGAAAATTTCACATTGGGAAAAAAATTATTAAAGAGAAATAAAATATTATTTTAAGCTAAATTTTGAATTGTTGTTTCCCTCCAAAACAAGGTCAAGTCAGCTTTCCCTTCTTGCATATCATATTCTCTATATCTTGGCACACTCATTCGTTCATAATAGACATCAATTTGAGGGAATGATTTGTGTGGTTTGTATAATCTTCTCATGCTCATGTCTATTCTTTGTGGTTCATCATATTCTTGTTGACTATTCTTTGTGCACATGTATGCTTAGAGACTTTTTTATTTAGTGTATAAATGATGCACAATGACTCCTATATATTATGGCTTTGCAAATTGTTGTGGTTCACATTCATTCAGTGACTTGCATATATTATGGCTCGGCTAACTGTTGTGGTTTGCATTCATTTGGTGACTTGCACACGTTATGGTTCGTAGTTATTTTTATGACATCACTTGACAACATTACAAAGTGATATCGTGGCATTACACCATAAAACTGTCACACTGACTTTTGCTGTGTGACATCGTGGCTCCACATCATTCAATACCATGACATAGGGTTGCATCTCATTGACTTGTACACACTAGTAGCTCAGATTTGCATACAACCATGTAAGCATCACTCTCATGGTGGCACATACTTGTATGATGGCTCGTATACCTTTCTAAGTGGCACATACATTTACAATGGTTTGTATACCCTTCATGGTGGCTAATATATTTACAATGATTTCTAATGGTTCGTATATCTCTCATTGTGGAACATATATCCTTATAGTGGTTTGTATATGCTCACATTAAGCTCGTGACTTACATATGCTAACAATGGCTTGCATATACATATTTGTGCCTCATTATTACATGACTCTGTAGGTTGCAATGTTATATGATTCATGTTTGTATAGATAACATTATGATGAATAAACAACGATCTACATTATATATATATATATATATTATGAGACTGTAATATCTATAAGACTCTTTGATATGATATGGTAGCATTCTAATATCTGTGGTATGGAATTAACTATATACACAACATTGATTCATATGATAGACATGGCAGACACCATATGTATGTCATAGAAGACATCTTATGGTATGTATGATATGGAAGACACCATATATGTGACATGGAAGACACCACATGTATGGCATAACAGACACCTTATGGTATGTATGACATGGAAGACACCACATGTATGGCATAACAGACACCTTATGGTATGTATGACATGGAAGACACCACATGTATGTCATAGTAGACACCTTATGGTATGTATGACATGGTAGACACCATATGTGTGACATAGAAAACACCTTATGGTATGTATGACATTGCAGATACCACATGTAAGACATAAAAAACACCTTGTTGTATTTAGGACATGGTAGAAACCTCATGTATGACATAATAGACACCCTATGGTATGTATGACATGCAAACACCATATGTATGACATGGAAGGAAGCCTTATGTGGCTTGGTATAACTGTGATCTGATGTGGCAGTTCCTTCAATATGGTTGTGGCTTTGATATAATAGAGATGGATCACTCATCTCCTTGATAACATGATATACTTGATATATCCTAGTAGATGTGACAATGCTTGATGGTGATATTGTTTCTTGCAACAATGATATGGTAGAATCTTTCTAGAACTCATTTGGTTACCGAAATTTAGTTCACAATTGAAGTTGTGAACTGAATTTGATTGGCCCTAGGAGACCTGATATATTGATGTATCTCACTATGGATTTACTTTGTATCTCTGATTACAAATTGATGAATATCTAAAAGTAAAAGAATTTTGTTGGGTTTTCCCCCTTTAGGGGTTTTACCCTTGTCTTTGACCTAATTCCTAATGTCTCTATTATGTATGCTTTTGTCTAGTTTCATTGTTCTCTCTACATAATTGCTAATGATGAAATAATTTTATGGGGTGAATGTTATATGAAAATGTTGAAATGCAAATATCTACATCAGATAATAATTAACGTTGTTGATTCTCTGTTTTGCTCCTATTACTACCATCTTCAATCCCCATTTTGACCTCTTTTTGACACTATGGAACCTATTTCCTTGCTATTTTGCTACCCTATCATGATCCCATTACCTACTTGAGGTAAATCTTTTTATGGTTACATTTGGCTATTTGTTAGTGGATTTAAGTAGATATAGGTAGTTGATTCCTAAAACTATCTAATTATTATGATCAAGTGTAGACTTCTCAGCAAAGATGTGCAGGAGGATAATGGAAAGAAGCAACTAGTGTACCTTGGCTCCTTACTATTGTACTCAAAAGTTATATTCGGATTCGGTACTTAAACAATGCAATGGATAAGAAGTCGTGCACTTTTGGATGATGAGATATCATCAGCCTTGCAAGGAACGCATTTTATCCCAAGATCTTCATTCTCTTTTCTTTGGTTACAACATACACCAAGTTTGGGAATTGGTTACAAGTTGTTGGACCAATTCGGGCAGCCGTTCGAATCTATTTGCTCTGGAGAAGTTGACTTGTTAAGACTATTATAAATTACTATTGTTAGTTCAGTGTTTAACTATAATTAAATGCCTATAAAGGCATGGGATGTAATATGTCAAGTTAGTGTTAAAAACTGTGAAGTGCTTTGCCGTGAATTATATAACTCATCTTTAATAATATCGAAATGATTTTGCTCTGAGTTTGAGAGTAAGTGTTGATGGATTGCTGAAGATAGTCAATTGATTGTGTTTGAGATTTCTTCTTTACTGTAAGTTTATCTAGCTCCCAAGTGTGGCCAGGGCTCACCCATCTGGGTTGCTTTGTATATTATAGATAGAACCACTGTGTGATTAGTCACGATTAGTTTTACTTGCATTACGAATTGGTTTGGCTTGAATGTATGTGAATTGCATTCATTTGATTGTTTAAAAGAGTGTAGATGAATTAATGTTCTTTCATTCATTCGTTTCCATAATTCACAGTTGAACCTTGTGTGAACCTTGTTTTGATTTCAGAACAGAGCATGCTTGTTATCGTATTGAGTTGTAATCAGCCGAGAAATTCCATACAATCACCTAATGAGAGAAACAAATTATCTATACATTGAGAATACTATGATTGTTCTGATAAGTTAACTCTATGTGGTGAATTCGAACTAATTAAGCATGAGATTTGTCTAGCTATCAAACTGCTCTGCATTCCCTCAGGAATTGGAACGGATTGACTTTTTATTTAGATTATTTTATAGACAATTCCCCATAATGAATTCTCGTTGATCATTTTTTATCTAGCTTCAAGGGTTTCCCATACATTGTGGGGTTTGTCCCTGGCTAACATCTTGTCTCTGTTGTCTTGGCTTGTTTTCTATCGATCGTTTAATGTTCTATCTGCACTTTACTTTATGTACATGTGATTGCTAATCTATGGAATATAATAAGAAAAAGAAGTAAACTATTATAAGCATAGAACATACCATAACTTAATAATGGTGCACCTGGGCTTGTCTCAATGGACAAGTAGGACCAAACCTAGGCGGGAAAATGGTTGAGCTAAAGGCTGGCCAGCTACTGCACTTATACTGCCCAAAAAATCGTATACTTTTAACCTCGAACTCCTTGGCCTAAGCCTAGAAAAATCCAGAAGGGATTTTAGCTAGTTTGGACCTCTGATTTTCGACCCCCTTGGAGCCTCACCTCAGCTATAGCTGCAAAACTCAGCCTACTGGAAACTACCTGTAAATCCTCCTGAAAACTCCTCCAAAGTGCTCAGTTCACCCTTTCTATCCAACCCATGACTTCCCAGATGAGCTCTTGGCCAAAATCACCTACTCCCAAGCTCCACAAAAATCTGCGAAGTGGCCTCTACGCTGTCCCTCAGCCCAGCAATTCAAACTACTGGAATGTTGGCTTAGTTGGCTGTAAAACCCATCAAGATTGCTGGTCTAATGGTGCTACCTTAGCTCCCTAACTCCCGGACAAGCAGTATGATCTTTGTTGGTGTCAATCTCCATCTGTGTGTTTCCTGGTTGCCCAAAAATACGCACTCCTTGCTCTGCGCTGGCTACCGATGGTATGTCACTACCCCGACACTCCTGAAAACCCTTATAGAAAAGCCTCCCTAGGGCGGGCATGGATGGTCCCCCGAAATAGAGGTTGAATCTCCTGCTTGAGAGACTCGTGGCTAAACAGCCGTTTGACTCAGCTAAACCGCAGAGTGAACAGTTGAGTAGTTGTTTACAAATGTCAAAGATGAAACCAAAATGAGAGGTGATCTCTCCTTATAACTCCTTGGGCCTCCTTAACCTCATGTGGGCCCCTCCAAGCATATCGAATGGCTAATTCGAACTCCCATGTGGGTGGCCACCACATTCCACTAGCAGCTAAATAAAGTTAATTTGGCCCCTAAGTCACTAAGTCGAAAGTGTGGGGTCCTCTTCCTTGGGAAAAAATGTACAAAATTGTGTAGCAACACTATGTTACTAATGTGTTTGAGAAGGGACATGAAAGAAAGTGAGAAATTCGAACTTTTTGGTGGAAATTTCTTTGAGGAGAAAATTCCCCTCTTACGTGTCTTGGTTCTTTTCCAGCGGATTTCTGCCCCGTCAGAAACTGCGCCCTTCAAGCACTACGCTGAGGCTCTATGTCACTTCCTCTGCCTCTACAAACTCATGAATTGGAAATCGCACCTCTCTATTGTCTCACTCAGAGAAATATTTCCTCGAATCTGCTTCCCGGCAAGCACTGCGCAATCTCTTCAAGGGGATTCGAATCGCTGCCAAGTGCAGCTTTCGCCCTCACTGCTCAGCACTGGATCTGCTCTTCCCTATTTCAAAATCAATGCTCTTATACCATGTGAAAATTCCTAGACACGAAGGAACCCCTAATGCAGCAAATATGGATCTACTTCACCTACTTGATTTTTAATATACTTTAATTAAGTTATTCTTCTTAATACTGAAGCAAATTACTTCTGCAGCCTACACTAATTAAATATTTGATCTCATGAAACAAAAAAGAGAGCAAAGAACAAAATACATAGGGCACACTTATTGTAGGACACAATAGTCCTCGGAAAAACCCAATGCAGGGAAACCAATGCAGCAGTTCCGAGGGTTTATTATTATGTAGGAGAAATACTTGAATACAAATCAAGGATGCTCATCTAGCAATCCTTTACAGAGGAAAACTGGTGGAAAATCTAAGTGAGTTTTACCTCACTTCACCCAGCAGAATTCTGACTGATCTAGCACAAGACTGGCTAACCCTGACTATTTCAACGCTAGCTCTACGTCAACTCTACCGACTCTTCCGGCATTTCACGACAATTCTGGTTGTTCCCAGCTGTTCCGTCTATTCTGGCAGTTCTGGGTTTTGTGTGACAAGCAACTTTTCTGTGTCAACTTTCCCAGCTACTCTGCTGCGTCTGCGTTAGCTCTCCCGGTTGTTCCAGTAGTTCCTGGCATTTTCAACAATTCCCAACAGTTTCGATTGTTCCGACAGTTCTAGATTCTACATGACAGGTAGCTTTTCTGCAGCAACTCTCTGGGCTACTGTGCTACCTCTCTGCAAGCTCTCTTCGCCTCTCTGTTATGTATTTTCCAGAAGTTCCTTCTCCTAGATTCTCTCTGCCCCTTAGCTACAAGATATCCCCAATCGATTCTCCTCCTGAGAACTTCTCACCTCAGAATATCGGTTTCCTCCATCTCTCTGTGTGTATTTCCAAATGCACCCCAAGCCTCCATTTTATATTTTTCCCGTTGAGTTGTCAACAATTGAGATTAAGTCTTTAATCAATGGCTAAGATTAAAACATGACTTGATCCTCCTTCTAGATCATTCTCACCCATATTTTGATTAATACCCATTAATATTTTAATGCCCTAAGTTTAGACTTAGGAAATCCATTAAAAATGTTAATTATTTAATAAAATACAATCCGGGTGGAATTTCACCAGACGGATTTTGGGTTGCTTAGAACTAATGTTCGTTACCCTCTCTACCAATTTTCAAGGCCAAAGAACTTCTGATGCTACCAAAAACTAACACTCAGGATCTTATCCGGGCCTAATCTAAAAGGTTTTGTCCCAATCCAAGTGAATGGGGCACTTTTCCTGACAATCTTGCTTTTCTCCTTGGAGAATAGATTGGGAGAGAACCTCCCAGCAGCCAAGTAGTTAGCTATATCAACAAACTAAGGAGAAAGCAATGAGATGGAAAAGAGATGTTCATCTAGAAGTTAATCATCCACCATTTTTTCTTTTTCTACAGGCAAGGTTAGTCTTGAAAAGAAATCTGCAACCACATTCTCTTTCCCTGGTTTGTCAATAATAGTTAAATCAAATTGCTACAATAATAACAACCATCTAATTATCCTAACATTGACATCGAACAAAAGTTTAATAACCAGTGATATAATGCCTAAACTTGTTCAAAGAATGTACCACAGCCAAGAGTTCCTTTTCAGTGACTGTATAATTCAACTCAGCTTTAGAAAGGTTCTTACGGATGAAATAGATAGCATAAGGCAATTTGTCTTCTACTTGTCCTAAGGCTGCCCCTATAGCTTCGTCTAATGCATCTGTGTGTATATGGAAAGGTAGTGCCAAATTGGGACCTCTAAGGATGGGTGCAGTTGTCAGCTTGCCTTTTAGTACTTCGAAGCCTTCTTGACAATTGCTTGTCCAACAAAAATCTGAATCTTTAGCCAGTAGTCCAAACAAGGGTAAAGCCAGTTTACTAGTCTTTAATGAACCTTCTATAATACCCAGGTAAGCCAAGGAATCTCCTGACATATGTTTGTTTTTGAGGGATAGGGACCCTTTTGATAATGTCAATTTTGTTTGGGTCAACTTGTATCCCTTCCTTGGATATAGAATGGCCAAGGATGACCCTGCGTTCATCAAGAATTCACACTTCTCAGGACTCAATGAAATATTCATTTCAATGCATTTCTTTAAGACTTTGCACAAATTAGAAAGAGCTTCATGGAAGTCACATCCATAAGGAGTGAAATCATCCATGTATATCTCGACACTATCATGAACAAGTTCAACAAAGATACTTAGCATTGCCCTCTAGAAAGTGGCAAGGGCATTACACAGACTGAATGGAAGTACTATATAGGCAAAGGTACCCCAAGGACTTGTAAATGCGGTCTTATCTTGGTCTTCAGGGCTGATCTGAATTTGGTTGTATCCACTAAATCCATCTAGGAAGGGGGGGGGGAATTTCTTTCCTGCAAGGCCATCTAGGACTTCGTCGATGAAGGGCAAAGGAAAATGGTCCTTCCTTGTAGCTTTGTTAAGTTCTCAATAATCAACACAGATCCTCCACTTACCATTTTTCTTGGGGACTAAAACAAGAGGTCACACCCACTCACTATCGAAAATGGGATATATGAACCCTACATCCAGTAGCTTTTGTAATTCTTATTTCACAATGTCCTTAAGAGTTGGGTTCATCCTTCTCTAGGATTGGCGCACAGGATTGCATCCCTATTTGATGTAAATATGATGAGTTCATATTGAGGCATGCACACCTTTCATTTCCTTATAATCCCAAGCAAAAGCATTCAGGTGTTGCCTCAACACACTGCATAACTGCTCTTCCTTCTCAGTAGAAATAGAGGGGTTTATATTTAGAGTTCTGGATGGGCCAATCTCCACAATTTTGGCATGTTTAGGGCTAGAGTCAACATAGCACAATTCAGTCCAAGGATTACTCTTAGATTCTCCCATCAATTCATCAACTGGTATGGAAGTGGGAGGCTGATTTTGTAATATGTGGTCAATAAAGTCAACTTCATCAAGTTTCCCTCCCCCTATACCAATATCTAGAGTGCAGACTGGGTAGGGGGTTGTCTGATAAAATTCCTCCTCTTCCTCAGCCTTTAACCATAAGGGTAGATCATGCTCAATAGAGGGTTGAGCAGGAGGATACAACACAAGTTGTTTCGATAAATGTCCATTATTAATAGTCATGTTCCCAACCCTACAACTAATGTAGGCAATGTCTAGAGTGCAAACTGGGTAGGGGGTTGTCTGATAAAATTCCTCCTCTTCCTTAGCCTTTAACCAGAAGGGTAGATCATGCTCAATAGAGGGTTGAGCAGGAGGATACAACACCAGTTGTTTCAATAAATGTCCATTATTAATAGTCACGTTCCCAACCATACAACTAATGTAGGCAATGTCTAGAGTGCAGACTGGGTAGTGGGTTGTCTGATAAAATTCCTCCTCTTCCTCAGCCTTTAACCATAAGGGTAGATCATGCTCAATAGAGGGTTGAGCAGGAGGATACAACATAATTTGTTTTGATAAATGTCCATTATTAATAGTCATGTTCCCAACACTACAACTAATGTAGGCATCAACAGTGGCCAACCAAGGCCTCCCTAGAATGAGAGGATAACCATTAAACTTGTTTTTGGCCTAGAGGACCAGGAAATCAGAGGGGTATTCCCAGGAGTCAATGGAAACCATGACATTCTCGATAACTCCATCAGGAGCTATTGTTGATCTGTCTACAAGTTGTAGCAATGTCGTGGTCTTCCTCAAAGCCCCTTGGAGATTGATCTTCAGCATGGTTTCCCTGGTCATCAAATTGATTACAACCCCAATATCAATCAAGGTATTAGCGACAATAATACCATCGATGTGCACATCCACTACTGGACTACCAAGATCCAAGTATTTTGGAGAGATCACCCTCCCAAGCATCAAATCAGATAGTTGTCCAACAACATTGATGGTTGGGGTATCTCTTCTTCTTCTCCCAGGCCTTTTGAAACATTCCTCCCTTAATGAGCTTGTTGTAATTGGGAACATATTTAATGGCCTAGAGAAGGGGTATATTGACACACAAGTTCTTCAATTCTCCTAGAATTTCAACCTCTTCTCGGATGTGCTGGTTAAGGTGGACCAACCGTTCCAGATAAGGAGGTGCATTGGCTTGAATTCCAGTCTCTTCCTTCTCCTCTTCCATCTCTCTAGGTTGAGAAGGTGGGTGGTTATCTAGGAGCACCTTCCCAGACTAGAGGTTGATCTCTTGGATTTCCATAGCATAAGCAAGATAAGATGTCTCCCAACCATAAACTTGTTGTGTCTGCTTCTTGTTTGGGTTGAGAGGTATTTGAGGTTGCTTAGGTGGATTCTAGTGAGGAGGCTCTGGTTGAGGTTGAGGTGGAGGTAGTAAAGCAGGAGGTTGGGTTGTTTGAGGCCTCCACCCTGGTCAGGGGTTGCCCCATTGGGAAGATTGGGGTGGATATGGCTGAAAAGGAGGGTTGATAAGCTGAGGAGGATATTGAGGAGCATAAGGCCAAGGAGGAGTTGTGGACCATGATGGATGAGTGGAAAGGTACCAACGCTGGAAAGGTGCATTCTGATTTGGATTGTAGTGAGGATAATGTGCACCTTGCATTGCTTGTTGATATGGATGAGGACCTGGGGTCTCCTTTGGTTAATGAAGCACAATACTCTGACCCACCTTATACCCCTCCTCGGTATACAACCCTTAGGCCTAGCATAGGGACATTTATCTGTTACGTGATTCTCTTCGCAGACTAAGCAAAATTCTATGACATTAAGTGGGCACTCATTCCTAGGATGTCTCCTAGTACATCTAGGGAAGAAGATGGCTAGTTCCCTTACTCCTTCCTCTTGCTTCCTTTTAATTTGCATAGTATCCATTTGCAGGGAAAAGGTATGAAACATTTCACTCTTAAAATCCTCCAACATACTTCCTATCTCATGCTTGATGGTTTTTGTAGAGGGAGAGGAACTGACCAAGCCTTGGCTAGACCTACCCTTTTTCCTAGCAGCCCTAGAGTGATTCCTGAATATATTTTTGATGTCATTATAAGGCAACTGGTAGATATCTCCTCCAAACAATATGTTGAGGGTTTCCATTACATCCTCCCTAACCCCTCGGAGAAGAACTAGCTTGAGTGATCAAGTGTATAGTTGGCCCTCCTATAATTGAGTTGGAATATTTCCTCATAGTCCTCTAAGGATT
Organism: Pinus taeda; assembly: GCA_000404065.3. NCBI lineage: Eukaryota > Viridiplantae > Streptophyta > Pinopsida > Pinales > Pinaceae > Pinus > Pinus taeda. The sequence goes on from APFE030156450.1 coordinate 239,246, forward strand.
CATTGGGTCCAAGGGTGATCCTAAAGATTTCTTCCTTTATTTATTTGGTCATACAAAAGTCCTTGTATTTTCCATTGAAGGCTTGTTGCATATGGGCCCAGGTAGTGATGCTGTCTCGAGGTAAACTCGTAAATTAGTGCAAGGTTGCATCTTTGAGGGTAAATGGAAACAATTTCAGCTTCTGTTTGTTAGAGGCATAGTCATAGGTCCTACAAACAACAACAAACTCAAACATGAAGGTGTTAGGTTCCTCATATGTTAGGCCATGAAAGTGTGGAATGACAGTAGGGCTTATATTCCTCATTCTAACCTCTCCATTGGTTTCTCTAATAGGAAAAGGTTCATTGTGCTTGTTTTCAACCATGGTTTGGGTAGGTGCGATAGCTTCTTCTTCTCCTATAGGTTCTTCAAAAATTTCAAGTTTCTCACCTAAAGGGTTTTCTAACTCCCTTGTAGTGAGAGAGGGAATCTCACTGTCACCAAAGAAGAATGAAGGTTGACTAGTTGAGGGGGTGGGGGTTTTTGGTAAGAATTTCCCTTGGTTACCCCTACTCCATGAGGCATGAAGAACACATTTCTTTTGAATTTTTCATCTTTTTCAAAACAATAAGACTGATGAAAAATAGAAAAAAACAAGCAACTCTTAAGTAGAAACAACACCTACTTAGACACCTTCCTAGAAACAACGCCAAAAAGTGATGAGCCTTGATATTGCACCAAGGGTGTTGCAACTCTCAAAGGCTTTTCAATTTAAATTATCAATTCGGAGTTCATACAAACTTAGAGGTGACAGTGCTACATGCACAACAGGTTAGGTTTACTCATGTCTCCCTCATTCATCAAATCAGATCAAGGTGTTCAAAGACCACTCCTCCAACTAATTATTGTGAAAACTTCTTGTGAAAAGCATAAATGAACATGATTCTAACTACAAAGATGAAAATGTCATTCAATAAATGTAAATCCTAATTGAAATTGCATGAAAGGAAAAGGTTGATCTATTTGCAAAAGTAAATCATGCTACTCTACCTGCACACTTAATCAAATCAATAATCTACTTGCATGCATCATTGGTCTACTCACACTTGCTTGAAAATGATGAATCCAATCTTTAACATACTTATGAAGAAAAATACTAATTCTAACTTTGTTTTGCTATCTGATGGCTCCAGTGAGGAAAGGATGAGGTTGGAGTGGTCTTAAAGTCTTCCCTAATCGTCAAATCACAGTGTGGGGACCATTATTCAACTTAACTATGTCAGAGTCAAAGTATGGAGCAAACTTGGTTGAAAAAAACAATACTACAGGTCTGCTACAAGAGGTCTTGTATTGCTACAAGAGGCCCTATTTTTCTACAAGAGGAGGGTATGAGAGCTTTTTGAGGACAAAAATGGTGTCTTGAAGGTAGAAGAGAGTGGATGAAGGTATAAGGAGGTGAGTGAAGGGTGTGGGAGTCCCTTAGCCAAGCCTAGTACCCCGTGGAGGTCTATTTTGCACCAAAGTTGATTCCCACAGTGTCCTTCATTTACCTTAACAGAGTGGATTCAGAGACAAAGTTTGGAAGCAAGGTGAGGTTCCTAGAAGGAAGATGGAAAGGTCTAGGTGGATGTGGAAAAGTGTGCCCACCCCTGCAAATCAACACAGTTCCTGCAACTAGTCAAATACATGCATCAAAAGATCATTATTGCAACAAAGTAAATTAACATGGAAAAGATGAGTTAAAGTTTATTGAAGTATACTCTATCCTGCTACAAAATTTCAATTGCCAAACCAATACTGCTAACTCCTAAGTTGCAGAGATTAAACATTTAGAAAGATTTCAATCCAATACTTAACAATTTCCAAGAAATCATCAACAAATATTTCTGAGTTCTTATTGTGGATATTTCCAATCACTCTTCACACAAGAGAGGTGATAGGAAAGCCTACAATTACATGTTTTTATGATATAACATCTGCTAATGCTAAAACGAGGAAAGAATTGCAATGCTTTGAAACAAGAACAAGAGAGCTAAGATAAGATAAGATAATTTTATTAATGTCCAACAAATGACCATAGTAGGTCAATGGGACTGTCGGTTACAATCATTACATCATGCAAATCGGTGGACCAAATGGTCCCCTTTAAAATTTCTTTTAAAAAGCAAGAAATATATCTAAAATGTAAATCAAGCAAGAAGCTCACGGCTTCAGAACAAAGCACTGTAATGAAGCAGAGAAGGAGAAGAAGAAGAAGAAGAAGAAGGGGGGAAGGATCTCCTGTCTAGCCCCTACTCCTAACATCCGAGGTCGAGAGAAGAAAACTGAGGTAAGCTCGTCAAAGTCTGTTGTCTTTTGGGCATACTGGGCTATCGTTGATGTCGCCTGGAATTTCTATGGCGTCTCTCGGGGGTGGAACCAATCCTAGATCACTGGTGCAGTCTGGTGGGTCGGACCCCCCAGGACCGCACTAATCTAGTCTCAGTGTCTGTGAGTCGGTCTATGGTTCTTTTGGTGCCCCGCGCTGAGGGTAGTGCTCTAAAGAAGTCTGTGATCTTTTGCGTGGTGTCCGATCTGGTGGGGGGCTGAAGAAAATGGGCCCGAAATCTGAAGGCCTCTTGAAGTTAAAGTGCTAGGCATCTCGGGTCAACATATCTGAGGAAGCTCGACGGGGACTGAGAGGACCTGAAGAGACAATGGAAACGGCCTTGGATCTCGTAGTACACAGGGCATCCGAAGATGAAATGTGTCTCTGTCTCTATCTCCTATAAGTGACAGAGTTGGCAAATCCTATCTGCCCTATCGATGTGGTGATCTGTCTCCACCCGGAGTCTGTGAGACCCAACTCTGAGCTGCCCGAGGGGGATTCTAAGGGCATGCATCCAATGCTGGAACGTGTACTGGGGTCTGATGATGAGCCCATCCCTAATCTCCAGGCAATGCTCTGCGAGAAGGCCATTTTAGGGCGCAACCCATTGGGATGATTGGTTCATGTAGTCTGAATGTATCGTATGTAAATATCTTCCTTAATGATTTTATTCAGCTCTTGCTAATTGGGAAGGAGGTGGCCTGGAGCATTCAGAGAGTACTAAAAAGGATGGAGATGGTCAATCTGGATTCCTGAAGCCTCCAGAATCTCTTTCACACCGGTGTACCAACATTTAGATTGGCCTGTCTGTATACGGGCGATGTTCTCTGAGGAGCAATATGCTAAATATGGGTATCTGTCACGACCCTTCCTCGCGTCTGCCAGGCCACAGAGTCTGTGCAGGAGTGACATTAACCTGAATATCACCTCTAGGCAGAAAGGTTGAGCCCCGAACTCAGCTAGAATGATGTGTTTGGGAACTGTCTGCTTGCACCTAATGAAACAGCGCAAAAGGAGGGTCTGGACTCGCTCCACTAAAGCCCAATCTGGCTCTAGGAGAGAGGGACCCCAAATCTCTGAGCCATAAAGCATTGTGGGGTGAATCAAGGTGTCCATGATGCTCATTTTGGACAAGATGTCCTAGAAATGGTGCCGAAAACACTGCCTCTCCAGAAGGGCTAGGGAGCCATACCCTTTGTTGATCCGAGGTTGAAGCGAGGCCCTGAAAACTGAGCTCCCAAATATGTATAGGTGCTGACAATCTCAATCTCTTCTCCTTTAAAAAGGAAGTGGAAATCAGAGGTTTTCTTGACTCCATTGAAGATAATCACTTTGGTGTTGCCCAACTTTATAGTTAGATGCCTCCAGTCACAAACGACTACGAGCGCATCCAGTTGTCTCTGAAGGCCTTCATCGGAGGAGGCAATTAGGGCAATATCAGCTGCAAAGAGAAGGATGGAAATTAGGACCTAGTGAAGAAGACATCCATCTGTATCCTGGATATGCTCCCGGAGGAAGGACTCAAGCTCATCGATATAGATCCCGAATAAAGTAGGAGAAAGGGAGCATCCTTGCTTGACTCCAATGGTGCTTTGGATGAAATCCGACATTCCTCCGACTGTACGAAGACGACCAAGGACGGCCTCATAGAGGCGCATGATAGCATTTAGGAGAGTCGAGGAAATACCAATCTCTCTTAGCCTCTGGAAAAGAACTTCCCTTGGGACTGAGTCAAAGGCCTTCCGGAAGTCTACAAAGCAGCAGTACACTTTAGAGGATCGATGCCTAGCCTCGATCACCGCACGAAGAGTAAGGATGTGATCAATCATCTAGTGGCCTGGGCAAAATCCTACTTGGCCTTTGGCCCTGAGTTGTCTTTGCTCAAGGAAATGGGAGAGTTTCTTATGGAGTGTTGTGGCATATAGCTTGGAGAATGTGTGCCCAACCATGATTGTCCTATAGTTGTTGGAGTCGGAAGTAGGCCCTGACTTATGGATCAGGTAGATAATGTGGTGTGACCAACTATCCGGAAATCCATCACGAACCACCTGGTTGAAAAGGTCCACCAGATATCCTACTAGGGGGCGAAGTCCATGCTTGAAAAATTCTGCCCGGAAGCCTCCTTCATCTGTTGCCCTGCTACTATTCATTGTCCATATTGCCTCTCTAATATCTTTGTTGAAGAAAAGGTGGTAGGAAGTGGGGGGAAGTAACCTGTATCAGAGGCTGCCCAGGGATGTCATACAGCTGGGAGGTGTGAGAGAACATTGAGGCAGGATCAAGTTCGATTGGGGTAGGTGAGCGCTGGGAGAGGATGGTCCCCCAGAAATCTTTTGGGGAGGGAAGGAGGAGAGTAGAAAGAACTTGTCTCCTATGGGCAATGAAAAGGCGCTTCTTGCAGTGAAGGAGGCAATGATAAGCTGAACAGAGGTTTGGGTATGTTGGTAAAGAGTTCCCGAAGGCGTGTCGGAGGTCCTGATGCATAGACTTGCATTCCTAGTCATACCAGTTGTTTATAGGGCATTTTCCTGGTTTGCAGGAGGTGGTGGCGGAACGAGTAGAGAAGGGGAAGGATTGGGACGCAGGTTTCCAGATTGCATATGAGACACTGATATTTGTCCTTGGCGGAGCTGAGAGAGGTGAACTGGGACTTCGATGGGAGTGTCTGTCTAAGGATAGAGGAGAAGAGGTCAGGGTCACCGTCCTCAAATCGAAAGGTGGTTCTGGGAGGGCTGCGGGGAAGAGTAGGAGATGGATTTGGGAAGTCAAACTCCAGTGAGAGTGAGAGGAGTGTGTGATCTGCGAGACGGATGGGGGTGATTGAGAAATTTTTTATGTAAGGCAGGAGATTTGGGTTTGCAATAGCATAGTCAACCACACTTGCCCCACCTCCAAATGGTCTGCAGGTAAAGAAATGCAAGGATGGGAAACATGGTAGGCCATTCAGAATTAACAGCTCATGAGATTCTCCCAACTGCAGTAGATATCTCCCATAGGGTGTGGTGGTGCATGCCGATCGTGGTCGGGTCAATCCCCCAAGTGCAAAATATATCCTTTGTCTTGTCGTGCATAAGGGTTTGGAGGTCTTTGGTCCAGGCATTGAAGTCCCCCATGAGAATGACGTCCCCTACTGCTGAAAACCTGGTGATGTCAGAGTACAGGTCTGTTAAAGGGTCTCCGTCTGAGCTATTGTGAATAGCGTAGGAGGACGAGATAGGTGGGATGTCGAGGAGAGGTCGAACTGGGCTTGCGTGAGTCTCAGTAACTAGGAGGATGTCTGCTAAGCTAAGGGCTTCTAAAGTAGGCCTGGTGAGGACCAGAAGGAGCCATTTCCATTCCAACAGTGAACCGAGAGATCCGTGCCCCGTCTCCTCTCCGCTCAGGCCCGTCATTTGGAGTTACCTAAGTGGGATACCCATCCTGGGGGGAAGGTGTCCCAAATAACTGCCCGAAGATTTCTAATCACTTGCCCATTTCCCTGCCTGTCAACCTGTTCCCTGGCTTGTTTCAGTTCAACTACTTGAGCTCTTATGAGGTCTTCATCCAAAAACACTTTATTCAGAAGAGAAAATAGCTTTCGCTTGGCTCAGAGTACTCGAAGTCTATCCGAGTCACAGAATCTGAGGAAGAGGGTAGAGTCCTGCCTCATCCAGGCTTTGTCCAAGGTTATGTTTGGTATGTCAAGAGTGTCGCATAGAAATCTGTTCCCCAATTCCATTGGGTCTGCATGGGGGGGAGGTGTAGGGAGTCCTCTTACTTTAAGATTTAATTCTCTTGCTCTTTGGGTTCTTTCCTCCACGAGCTTTGCCTGTAATAGTTCCTCCACCACTGTGAGTGGAGGAGCCTTGTCCTTTCCTTTGACCACCTATGCCCATGTGCTGATATGCGAATCCGTTTCCCATTTAAGGGACATTTGTTGAGACTTGATTTCCTCCTGTTTAATTTTAAGATCTCTAATCTCTGCCTGTAAGGTTTTGTCAGAATTCTGGCCCGCACTTTGTTCTTGGTATTCCTGCAGTGTCTTTCTGATAAATGCATTGTCTTCCTCTACCGATAGAACTCTATTTGGTAAAGTGCCGATGTCGGCTTGCAGTCCACGATTTTTTGCCTCTAGGTGTTCCCTTTTCCTCATAATTTGTTTAATTTGGGATGTCCAGAAAGCAAAATATGTTTCTAATGCAATATCGGTGGGGTTGTATACATTCTCATCTTTATTGTGGCACTATTGTAAGTACTTCAGTGGACCTCTGTTGTTGAAATCTAGCGTTTTGGCTTCCCTGGGGTCCTTGTTTTGTTGTTGCTCTGTCATGGTGGTAATCTTTTAACTGTCTGCACCCTATGATGGCACCTCGCTTCACCCAATACAAGTATCCGAATTGAATTCACCAAAAGTCGTTAAAGATTGTGGACGAGACTGTGGACGGGGCTGTGGACGAGACAGTGGACAGGTTGTGGGCTATTGATGGGACTACGGATGGAAAACGGGACGGAGCTATGGACGAGATTACGAGCGGGTTGCGGGTTAAAGACTGACTGTGGCTACAGGAGGGTTGCGGGAGGCTTACGGGAAAGATGCGGGCTGTGGGAGCCAACAAGCTACGGGAGAGCAGGGAAGGATACGGGAAAGGGGAAAGGGGGCTGCGGGCTGCAGGAGAGAGCAGAGGGATGGGACGAGAGAGAGTAGAGGGACGGGAGGGTTACGGGAGAGGGAGCTGCAGACACAACTGCAAAATACAAGAGAAGGACTAAAGCCAATGGGTTGGGCCCAAACCCAAGGGTTTCAACGCTCTAACACTAACTCAGATGCAGACCAACAGTAAACTCCTCATTAACAGAAAATGATAGTCACATACATCATATGAAAGATAAGAATAACAATGTCAAGCACTAGGCTCTCCGTAGCTACTCCTAGTTGTTGATTTCTAGTAGCATCAGATGTGCTCTAAGTCTCAAATTTTGCAGGGAGGCTTAGGCACATGTATTCCAAAGAACCTAGAAAATGTTTTGGGAAATTACACCCAGAAACAGTTTTATTAAAATAATTAATTATTTTTAAAGGGACCCTAAGTCTAAACTTAGGAAAATAAAATAATTAAAGGGTATTAATATAAACTGTTGGTGTAACTTCTAAAAGAAGACAAGGATCAAGAAGAAATGATCTTAGCCATTGATTAGCTTCTAATCTTGGTCATTGAATGTCAGCGAGAAGATTATTTAAGGAAGGACACTTGGAAGACACACAGAGAGTTCAGAAGTTCGATTTTCTAAAGCAGAGCAACTGTCGAGAGATTTTCGATGGTGGGCTATTGCAGTGAGGGGCAAGGATAGTTGGGTTAGAGTATCTTCTCTAGGACCCAAGATACGCAGGAGAGAGGCAGAGAGACACCAGGAGGAGGCAGTGCAAACCTAGTAGGGGTTGATGTTGGACCAAAAAGGCCCACGCAGAGCTTGATGCTAAGCCAGGAGGGCTCATGCAGAAATTGTGCAGTCTTCAACGCAGAAGTCCGAGTTTGCTGAGGGAACTAACATTTCTAAGCCAGGAGGGCTGGAAACTGCTCCAGAGGGCAAACATTTCCTAGTTGAGTTGATGCAGGGCCAATGCAGAGATAGCTTGAGACAGTTGGTTCATCTGTTGGAACAACCAGGAATTGCCGGGTAGAGTGAGGTAATCTCACTAAGTTTTTTTGCTAGTTTATTTTCTCTGTAACTGGATTGCCAGAAAGGCATCCAAAGTTGTATTCAAAAACCATTGCATAATAATAAGAATCGTCAGAACTGCTGCACTAGTTTTTCTGCACTGGGTTTTCCCGAGGAAATTTGTCCAAAAGATATTGTGTCACTTGTGTGGATTTTTTCTCTATTGTTTTGTACTTGTTTTTGGGAAAAATTAATTAATTAAGTAAGTGAAAGCTACAGTTGTATTAGCTTCGATATTTGTTGTAAGAAACAGTGAATAATTTGTTTTAGTAATGAACACACAGGAGAAGTTTAATCAGTCGTTGCAGTAGTTCATTTGGCTGGGATTCTCGAATTTTCAGACTAGCTATAACAAAAATTCGAATCCTAATGAGCCTCTTGGTTAGTTTATTTATACAAAAAGGTAGTTGATGGAAACTCCCTTGAAAACAAGAGCGATTATCTCCAATATCTCGAGATTTTTGGATATGGTCCTCCTTGATCTTCACTTGTACTTAGAGGCTTGGTTGCTAGTGAATTCGAGCTATTGGTGAGGATTCTATGATCTCAAGCCAAGTTGAAGAGTTAAGGAGGTGGACAAGCCTCTTATATTCTCTCTTTTTGTCTCCATCAAGCCCCTGCATAGTAAATACCTCCAAAAATGCTTATTTTCCTGCAAATTAATCATATTAGTCCATACAATTTGACAAACAACCTTTAGTCTTCCTAATAAGAATATTATGGCTAAAAATGTGAATTAATGTGAGAAAATGAGAGTTTTAAGGGTTGGAGGATAGAACAATGAAACTCAAAATGTATCGATTGATGGGCCCCACCAGGATGAGCTTAGAGGAGAGAGATACTTCTCTAAGATAGATCTAAGCTCGGGGTATCACCAGATATGGGAGAGGGAGTAGGACATCCGCAAGACTGCCTTTCACTGCCACTACGAACACTTCGGGTTTTTGGTGATGCCCTTCGGGCTAACCAATCCTCTGGCCACATTTTAGTCTTGTATGAACCACGTGTTCCATGGGAAATTGTGGTGTCTTGTCCTTGTCTTCTTTGATGACATCCTTATCTATAGCCAGAATTGGGAGGAGCAACTCCACCACCTAGAGGAAGTACTTCACATACTTGAGGAGCAAGAGTTGTATGCGAAGATGTCCAAATGTGAGTTTAGACTGACGGAGATGTTGTACATTGGGCACGTGATAGGAGAGGATGGATTGAAGGTACACCAAGAGAAGATTACGGCCATCCTGGATTGGCCAACCCCTAGGAACATTCCTTAGTTGAGGGTATTTCTGGGCATTTGCACGTACTATAGGAGGTTTGTGAGAAGATTCTCACATCTTGCAGCACCCCTCACAGACTTGACCAAGAAGGGGGCCTTTGAATGGACACAGGTGGCACAGGAGGCCTTTGAGCGCCTTAAGAAGGTCATGAGCAGTTGTCCTATTTTAACTTTGTCGGATTTCACATGGTCGTTTGTGTTGGAGTGTGATGCCTCTGGTGAGAGGGTTGGGGCCATGCTGATGCAAGGGGGGCATCCTATCGCATTTGAGAGTAGGAAACTGCTGCCCCACAAGAAGTTGTACTCTATTTTTGGCAAAGAGATGTTGGTCGTGATGCACGCACTAGCCAAGTTCAGACAGTGTTTGGTGGGAAACTGATTTAAGGTGAAGATTGACCACAACAATCTTTGTTTTTTCCTAGAGCATCAGACATTGCAGGGAGATAGAAGAAGTGGGTGAGTAAAATCCAGAACTACAACTTTGAGATTAAGTACGTCAAGGGAAAGCAAAACATAGTAGTAGATGCCCTCTCACGGAGGCCCACGACACTATCTTTGATGGACATCACTCATGATTGGAAGGCTTAACTCTTGGTTGAGTATTACAAGGATAGGCAAGCTTGTGAGACACTGGATGACACATATGGGGATGACAAGATCATAGTGATGGATGATGTGATATATTATAAGGATAGGATTTACTTGGTGCATGGATCTCAGCTCAGGAAGAAGATTATGCAGGCAGCACATGACTCCACTCTGGCAGGGCACCCCGGGTTCCTCAAGACATACCGTGCAATCAGGGAGCGTTTTTCATGGAAGGGACTCAAGGGTGATGTTTTGAGACACGTGCAGGAGTGCATAGTCTACCAAAGGAGTAAGGGGGAGCTATCATACCCAGCAGGGCTACTTCAGCCGTTCCCTATCCCTGAGCAGAAATAGGATAGTGTATCCATGGACTTCATCATGGGGCTTCCAATTGTACAAGGACGAGGTTTTATTTATGTTGTAGTGGATAGACTGACCAATTTTTCTCACTTCTTCCCTATCCCTTCGAGATCTTCTGCCTCTCAGAAAGCAAAGTTGTTCTTCAAGGAGGTATTCCGGCTACATGGTATTCCAAAGACCATAGTCAGTAACCGAGTTAGCAGATTTATGGGGGCTTTCTAGCAGGAGTTGTTTAGACTAGTGGGGATGGAGCTTACACCCAACACTAGTTATCACCCTCAGAATGACAAGTAGACCCAGATTGTGAACAAGTGGTTGGAGGGGTACCTATGTAACTACGTGATTGGGTAGCAGAGAGTATGGGTGAAGTGACTCCATCTAGGAGAATTTCACTACAAAACTACCTACCATATGTCGATTGGTATGTCCCCTTTTCGATCTCTTTATGGGATATTATGCACTTTCTTTTTTTGGCATGATTTTTGGAGATAGCAGGGCCCTCGAGGCAAAGGACTGGGTCCAAGAGAGCCAAGAGATCCTTGGGGCTCTCAAGGACAACTTACAGGTGGCACAAAACTAACAGAAGTTGTATGCTGACAAGCACACGTGGAGAGGTAGTTTGAGGTAGGGGATATGATCTACTTACGTCTTCATCCCTATTGGCAGTCATCACTAAATAAGAAGGGGGTCGAGAAGCTCATGCCCCGATTCTATGGGCCTTACAAGGTAGTCAAGAGAGTTGGGGAGGTAGCATATGAGCTCGAGTTTTCCCCCAGAGAGCCAAATTCATAACGTGTTTCACATCTCATGCCTGAAAAACGCCTTGGGACAACAAGTTACAACAACCACTGAACTGCCTTCTTTGGATGATGACAGGCACTTGGTACTGACACCAAAAGCCATCTTGGGGACACAGGAAAGGAAGATGAGGAGCAAGGTCATCTGGGAATACTTGGTTAGATGGAAGGATTTTCCAGTTGAGGATGCCATATGGGAGAGGACAAGCATTTAGCATTGCAATTGCTTGAGGACAAGCAACATTTGGCAGGGGAGAACTGTAATGTCCCTTCTTAATAAAATCTTCCAAAGGAAGGAATCACCATTTTTACAATTTTGAGGCCAGCACAATTTTGGAAACCAACTTAGGAAAAGTGGGTCGAAATACTTGAGTTGGTGGAATGTGGGGACCAACCCCACATGAAATACACACCCCTTGGAAGAGAAAGCAACTTGGCTAAGAAAAATCAAAATATTTGGGTGGAGGGACCCACATGGGGAAGGAAAGCATGAAGTATAAACAAGAGAAGGATGGTAGCTATTGGGACCTTTTAACTACTTATCATTTACTTTTGTTGCTCAAGTTGTTCAGCTGGGTTACAAGAGTTGTTGAGCACAAGAGTTTTCCAGGGAGAAGACTTGCCCTTTCTTTGGTGGACCTTGAGTGCCACCCTAGGGAGGCATCATAAATTTCAGAGGAAAGATTTTGGGGGAAGATTGTGGTACTTTCAAATGATTTTTCCTCGGCCAATTCATACTCCAAAGGGGACGCAACAGCTAAATCGTTTCACTTAATAGAGCGAGTTCCTAAGGGTATTTTGGCCAGAGAAATTGGGGGTGATTCCACCAAGGGAAGTACAACATTTGATGGGAGTTTTGGAGTTGGTATTTGTGAAAATTCCTCAACAGGAATCCCTACTGCAACAACTGATGATATTTCTCCTATTTGTTAAATTCCTTTAAACAAATTACTTGCAGTTTCCTATGGAAAATATCGTAATACATACACTGCAGCTTTCACATAATTAAATATTGTGTGGAAACAAGACACTAAGCAAGAAATAAAATACAACACAATTGACACTGTTATTTTTGGACAAATATCCCCAGAAAAACCCAGTGCAGGAAAACCGGTGCAGCAGTTTTGAGGGTTATTATTATTAAGCAATAGAAAATTTTGAATACATCTTTGAATACCTCTCAGGTTATTTAGTTACAGAGAGAAAAATAATGGTAGAAAGATTTGTGATATTACCTCACACTATCACTGGAAGTCCTGGCTGATCCAAAACCAAAATGATTGCCCCCGGCTTTTGTAGCTGCCTCTGCACTGCCTCTACGCAGTATCTACATTAGCCCAACATCAAGCTCTCTGGGGACAACGTCAATCCTCTCGCTGGTCAATTTGCTTCCCAGGAGATTTGAAGCCAGATGTTAGTCACTTTAGGATATTTCACAGCTTAGCATATTATCACATTCTAGGACACACACATTCGAAATTGGATCAAACTGCAGAGAGGGGGTACTTTTTTGGGTATAGTGAGACTTCAAAGGCATACATGATTTTTATTCAAGGGACTAGGAGGATAATTTTCAGAAGAGATGTATGATTCATGGAGGACAAGGCATACTGAAGGTCCAGAGATTTTCCAACAACAATTGATCATAGTGAGTAGCCAGTAGAAGCTCCAAGGGTAGAAAAGTGGATTCAAGGACAAGAGAGTAGAAGTATAGTTACCAATATGAGCACTAACTCAGGTACAGGTGTTCCAGAGAGTTCATAGAGCATAAAGAAGCAAATGCAGCAGATACACAAGATGCATTAAGAGGTTGGTAAAGTCGAAATTCCACACTCAACAGTTGGTAGGAGGAACCGAGAGATTCAGTAGACAATTACAGATGCCCAAGAGTTTGTGGGGACTCCTAGTACAAGCAAGAGAGATCGAAGACAACTGGATAGGTACACTGACTGCATAGATTTGTTGAGTCATATCATGGATAGTGAGCCTTCCAACTCTCAGGAATCAGGAGGCTGCGCATCAATGGGTGCCATGAGATGCAATGGTTGAGAAGTATACCTAAATTATGCAAAACAATGTTTGGGAGGTGGTTCCTAGACCGACAAATAGGTAGTAGTTGGATCAAGCTAGATCTTTAAGATCAAGCATGGTGCAGATGGTAGCATTGAAAAATATAAGGCTATGTTTGTGGCCAAGGTGTTCTCTCAAAAGGAGGGAATACACTATGAGGAGACATTCCCTCATGTGGCTAGGTATACTTCTGTTAGGGTCACGATCTCACTAGTGGCACAAATGGGAAGGAAAATCCACCATATGGATATCAAGACAACATTCCTCAATGGCGAGTTGGAGGAAGTGTACATTGAACAAATAGAGGGCTTTGTAGCACACAACAACGAGACCCACATGTGCAGATTGAAGAGAGCATTTGTATGGGCTCAAGCAGGCTCCCGAGGCATGGTAAGAGTGCATAGTCAAATAATTGCAAGGGATGGGTTTCGTTAAGAGTGAGTTGGATGCAAATCTATACTACTTGATGTTTGGGTGTGAGGTACTCAATATTGTCCTATACGTCGATGACTTATTCTTGAAAGGTTCATTGGTGCACATAGAGGAATGCAAGAGGGACCTAGCAGTAGAGTTTGAGATAAATGACTTGGGGCTTATGCACTACTTTCTAAGCATGGACATGTTGAAGACAAATGGGGAGATTTTCCCTGGACAAGGGAAATATTGTATTGAGATCTTGAGGAGATTCGAGATGGAAGACTATAGACCTATGTTGCCAGGAAACGTGGGTGCGGGGACGGGGACGGGGACGGGGATGGGTATGGGGACAGCATTTTTGGAAACAGGGTGCGTGGGTTCGTTGGGTAATATAATAATATTAAATTTTAATAATTATATTTTTATAAATTATAAATTTATAATTAATAATATATATGAAATTTGAATTTGTATAGATGTTAATAATAAATATTAATGAGAGACTAAGCTATATTTTATGACAGCATAACATTCTTTTGAATCTTTTCCGTGTAACCATGACACTGTGACAGCTATTTGAGAGAGCTCAAGGCTACTACTAAAACTGAAAATTCAAAATACATACTAGGATAAATGCTAGACTCAGCTATTTTGGTGAAACTTGGGACAGATTTTGTCACACACAGCTGACTGAGATACACTAGCCAAGTTTCCTACAAACTCAGGTGTATGCTGTCGCTCAAAAATCCTAAAGTATTCTGAGTTCTCAAAGACTCAACATTTTAAAGTGTTGGACTGCCTTGTGTGTTTGGTGGGACAGCAGTGAAATATATGCTGCCAGCAGCCATAATTTATACTTTAATATAGCCACAAGCCTAAAAAAAAACCACAGAATTTATATGTTAATGAGTAATGACAAATCATAAATGTAATGATTCAATGTTTCAAAAATTAAAATATATATACTATGAAGTTTGAACTGTTTTAACTTTTTACTGATAACTGTTTTTGATATCTTCCAAGATAATAACTTTGGTAAGCAGCAAATTTATTATCAGACAAACTTCTACATGACTGTAAGTTGCAATAATCCCTGTACTGGCTGATGAAACCAATCCCCATACATAATATATGTCATATCTGGAAAATTCAGACTTTAGGCAGCACAACCATTCCACAGACTGTCTTGTATAATAAATCAAATCCAGAATGTTTTAATGTAGCATGATAGGTTTGGCCAGGCAACCAATTCCTCCCTGTTAGTAAATACTAGAATTTAAAGAACCCAGGACTGGAATTGTAATGAAAACCAGTACAGTGCAATGTAGCATATTTGACATTTCCTGAACAAATTCTGAACCATTTAATTGGACTTTGTTGATCCATGGTGAAATTACATTGCAAGGGCAAGCAACACCATTGTTAGAGGGTAGATAATGAACTGGCTTGAATGTTGTGTAGATGATTGAGTTGAAAATTGAAATACATTCTCACTGAACGGTTTATATCGTAAAGAATAGCACAGAGCTATATTCAGTGTATGAATGCATTTATAGTATTACCTATAGGCTATTGCTCCACAAATTTCATTCTTTGCTCCGATTGTCCCTCACATCTCCATCAAAATTAAGCTTATAGCTGTTATTTTTCTGGTGACACCGAAGGAGGCTTCATGCTCTTGTTCCCTAATTGGCATTATGTTATGGCATAATGCCATTCATTAATGCAAAAAATGATGAAGATTTTCTGCGCTTTCTTAATCTAATTGCAACTATTTCAGGTTAAAAGAACTGAAACGTATTCTTCTCATATTATAGTATTTAGCATAAAAAATTAAAAATTTAACAAGTCTGGGCTGAGTAGAGGTAAGTTTGTTGCATTGTCATCTCTGTTTAAGGCTTCTGTTGGGTACAGGAGTCTGCATAGGGAGGTCGACGTCTGTTCCTTAGTGAACAGTGAGCTGTTTTGTGTAAACAGTGGCATGAATCAAGCCCTACAGCTCAGCGTTTGACAACAACAAGGAGGAGGGACTATGTCGCAGCTATAGGAGGCAAATTGAGTGTAACAGTTGTGGCTCATGTTGCAGACAGTCTGAAACAGCAAGAAATTGTGACATTCATTCCGGCAATTCTGCTTAATGTAGTTCAGCCCCCGTGGGTGTTCACTGTTCAAAGAATCAAAGGTATACACTGTAAACTGTAATATAATGCACCTATATTTTTCACACGTGGGTCTTGTGAAACTTTTTCATGGAATAATAAAATTGAAAACGAAAACTTGTAAATACCATTGCTGTTGACGCTGCTCTGTCCACTGCTGCTGAAGCTGCCCACTGCTGCCGGAAATGGTAACGGGGACGGTTCAAGCCTCAACCAAATGGAAAAAACTTAAAATTTAAATGAAATCAGTAATCACATATCAGATATTTGCTTGTGTGCGTTCATAAAGAGTTAAAGTCTTAAAGATTTAGGGTTTTCTAAGTTTTTTACCTTTGTTATAAGTTATTTTTTAAATTTCATTAAAAAAAATTATTTGAAAATTAAATTTTTAATATAGTTTTTTTTATGAAGAACCCAAAGAACCTGAAGAACCCAAGAACCCATTAAAGGAAAAGAACCCAATTTTTTTTTTGAAGAACCCGGTTCTTCTGGGTTCGTCTGGGAAGAACCCGTACCCGAATCCGGTACTTGGGTGCGGGAACCCGGGATGGGTTCGAGAACCCCACCCCCAGGTGCGGGTACCCGTGCAACATAGCTACAAACCCACGTCTACACCCATGATCACCAATTGGAGGAAATTATATACATCTAGGGAGAAGGATGTGGACGTCGTGATCTACAGATAATTGACTGGCTCTCTTGTGTATTAGGTCAATACTAGACCGAATATATCCTTTGCAGTGAATACTCCTAGTTAGTTCATGGTTGAACTAAAGAAGGTGCACTAGACAATAGCAAAGCATGTGTTGCGATATTTGTGAGGCACAACCAAGTATTGGATTAGATATACTTTAAGTGATGGTATCAAGTTGATGGATTGTACTAATGCAGACTGTGCATGAAGTACAATGGTAGGAAAAGCACTTCAGTGTGTTGCTTTGGCATGCAATCGAGAGTTGTCTCTTGGTACAACAGGAAGCAGAAGTCCATGGCACTAAGCTTTGCATAAGCAGAGTTCATAGCAGCTAACATGGCGACATGAGAGGCCATTTGGCTTCAGAAGCTGTCAGTAGCCTTGTTGGTCAGAAGTTGGAGACAACAATGATACACTACGACAACCAGAGTTGCATCAGGATATCTGAGAATCTAGTGTTTCATGACAGGTCCAAGCATATAGACATCATGTATCACTTCAGCAGGGATTCTATACAACACATGAAAATTTAGCTACAGTATATACTTATAGATTAGCACATACCAAACATTTTGACAAAGACTTTGGGGGAGGCCAGTTTCATCTTCTTCAAAGATAAGATGGGTGTTGTGCAAAACACCTTCCTCACTAAGAGGAAGTGTTAGTTTTTGTAGCTCAAACAGGTGTTCTAGTCTCAAGATGTGCCAAATGATGCTAGGAACACAGTTGGATTAATTATCTCCAATCCTAGTTTATTTTATAAAGGGAAAATGTCTTAATTAGATTTATTAACTAGTTTTAACTATTTTCCTAAGTCTAACTTAGGGAAATGGGTTAAATAATCACAAATTGAGACAAGTCAATTTCTCTCTAGTGACTACTAAAAAATTGATTTGATGGAGTCAAGATGATCTTAGCCATCGATTGTGGTTATATCATGGTTATTGCTTCGTCAACAAGTGCTTATAAGAGGAAATCAACGGGGCTCTTGGAGACACAATTTGAGTGAGCAAGTGCATAGTTATAGCATGGGAAGACACCAACAAAGGGTTCAGCAGTGATTGAGATCGACTTGTGAGAGAGAATCTTTTCATAGTGATTTCCAGTTTCTAAGTGACAAAGGGAGATCAAATTATTCTGCAGGGACTGGATTTCTCTCGCTTGTGCGAATCAACAGGGAAAGGTTGATGTTCTAGAGAGGTCAAGTTGTCGAAGGAAGTGAAAATTTGCTAGATTGATCAATTTATAGGAGAAAGTCGAGTTTGCCAGAGAGATCAATTTTCCAGTGGAGGCCAAAATATTATTCTAATGAGTACAAGTTGCCAGTGGATTCTGTAGTTCGCATGTGTGGGTTGAATTGGGGTCGTATAGGAGGGAAACTTGATTTATAGGGCTCGAATAACTTCCAAGAGATCAAAGTTGCTTGCAGAAGTGAAGGAAATAATTTGTCGGTGTTTTGCTAAATTACGACAAGCAGTTTATGTATTATTTTAATTACAAATTTGCTAAAGATTAATAAAACCCTCATCTACAAAATTGATTTTCCCCACCTTAGGGTTTTTCTAGGGACAATTTATCAAAAAATTTGGGGTCCATTTTATGTCTGGTTTTTTCTCGATTCCTGTGATTTATTATTTGGTGAGATTTGTAGTTGTGTTTTTATTTGATATTTGCAGTAAATTAATTTGAAGGACAAATAATCTAAAAGATAGGAGAATAACTATCAAATTAACTGCAACAAAGTTTTCATAGATACACATTTTGTTTTCTTATAAATTGGCATTTGATAGCGGATGCCAAATATAATGTACTCGAATATGAAACCCTCACTTTGGATCTAGACATCACCCTCAATAAAGGGATACAACACTTAAAATTCATAGGGGATTATGATCTAATTGTATCCCAATTAAGGGGGCTTTTAATGCCCAAAATGAAATGCTCAAAAGTACAAAAATCATAGTTCCATACAATAAAGGGATTTTAAACATTTGGCATTGAAGTTGTCCCAAGAGAGGAGAATACCATGGTTGATTTCCTTGCAGTACTTGCCTCGACATTGAAATCACCAAGTTGGTAGATTTTACAATGGAAGTCATCCGTACAAATGCAATACCCGATAATCAAGAGCATTTGGCCGGTTTTTGAACATGAAAATCATATAGTAGATTTCCTCCGAAACAATTCAACTAGTCAAGACAACAAGGAAGAAAACCACAAATCCATGGAAAAGGAGTTCTCTATGGTGAGTATTTTGACCAAAATGATAGAAATAGAGTTAAATAAAATCTGGAAGGATCACCCGATATTGTCAAAATATACCTGGGTACCAATTCAACTCCTCAAATGATTAAGGTAGGAAAGGGAATGTCAAAGACCAAAAGGGTTGAGATAGAAAAACTCCTTAGGGAATTCAAGGATGTTTTGCTTGGTCAAATCAAGATTTGAAGGCCTATAGCGAAGAAGTCATTCAACATACTATCCCTCTTGAAGATGAGGTTAAGCCTGTGAAAAAAAGTGATCCGGACTTATGTAGGAATGTAACAAAATACAGATATACACATAAACACAAAAATGCAGCAGAAAACTACATTTCATTAATATCAAAGAACTGAAATATGCTTACATACAGGATGGAAATAAACTAGCTTGGGTGATGGTAGCTTATCTCTAAGAAGAGATGTGGCGGCTACATGCCTCCTGTTGACCACTGCGTGTCAACTACCCATAGCAGTACACCCCCTTTTCTTCGCAAAAGGGATAGCGCTTGATCGACATGTCCGTGCCATTCGACAGTCATCATCCACTTGATCATATTGAGTTGTAAACCTAGTATGCATGTTGAATTGTAAATAATCTTAGCAGAGTTGAGTCATGAAATGTAAATTTCCTAGGTGGACCTAATTTTCTAATGATAATCTATGTTTCGGAAGGTTTTTCGTCTCACCGATCCATGATCGGCAGAGTTTTCCTTCAACCTGACCCCAAAGCTGGAATGGATTTTGTCATTAGAGTCTTAGGAGAATCCTAGTGTATTAATCTGCTAGATTATGTTTGGTCGCAGAACTGGGTGGTCTATGAGGGTCTATGTCAAAGGGCTTTCTCCCCCTTGAGATGTAAAATTGTAGAAAAATCATGATGTAAAGTGTCTTGAGGGTTAGGAAATGTTTTTCCCCTCTTAGGTCCTAAGTCCTAGGTCCTAGGGAATTTTTTCCAAAGGCTAAGTTCGATGATCCATTTAAAAATAAATTAAAAAATAAATAAATAAATAAAAACTTAAAAAATAATAATAAAATAATAATATTTTGAGTAAATAAATGCAGAATTTCAATTTTTTAATGCATTAAAAATTCGACGGATGAGATTAAGAGATATCTTGATCCTCATCGACGGTCGAGATCATTTTGACGTGGATCACTCGAATTAGCCGTTGTGAATTTTTCCTTTAAATAGGGTGCTAGGGGTCATTTGAGATCATTCGATCTGTGAGTCTTGTGCTGAAGAAGCTCTCTTGTAAACTTTTTCTTGGTGCTAATAAAGAAAGACTTTGGGGTTGAAAGCTTGCTGGTGTTACTCTCTTGAAGTGCTGTGAGCTATTTTATTTTCTGCATATTTTAATTTTCAGCCATTAGTAACAGTTATTGTAGAGTATTGCTGAACACAGGTATCTTGTTCACTTGCTAAAGTTTGAATGGTATTAGAATTTCTGAAGTAATGGCAGGTATCTCTATTGCATTTGAGATCTAGTACTATTTTTCCTCTCTTTATTGATGGTTGAAGTGAGCTGTGCAGGAAACCCTTATTGAAGAAGATCAGTGGGCATTTGGGGAAGTTCTCGGCTGAACCAGCCAACTCCCGCAAGCATTTTCTTGCAGAGCCCAGCCAATTTTGATCCTGAGTTTATCATTTAGTTTATTTTTTTCTGAATGACATGAGAGATTTCTGAAGTTTTTCATAGTGAATATGGAATTTTGATAAAATTACTGATGATTATTGATAAACCTGGCTGTTTAAGAGTCAAAAGCTGTAAATTCATAGCTGGTTTGTAGGGTTTTTATTTTTAATCCTTGCATATATTTTCTGGGTTTTTTGTTTTCCTTTTGCAGGTTGCAAGTCTGGGAAAAAATCTGGCTGTTGCAGGGTCACAAAGTTGTAAATTTTGTAGCTGGTCGCAGTGTTGATAATATCGTTATTGGGAAAATATCGGCGAGGGTCCAGAAAATATCTTATCGGCAATATCGGCGAAAATATCGGCAAATATTGGCAAGCATAAAAAATATTTTTTTCAAATTTTTAAATATAGCCGATATTTTACCGATATCGGCAAAATATCGCGATATTTTGCCGATATTTTCCGATATTTGCCAATATTTTGA
Organism: Pinus taeda; assembly: GCA_000404065.3. Lineage (NCBI taxonomy): Eukaryota > Viridiplantae > Streptophyta > Pinopsida > Pinales > Pinaceae > Pinus > Pinus taeda. The sequence goes on from APFE030156450.1 coordinate 260,027, forward strand.
AAATATCGCGATATTTTCTCGGCGATATATCGTTTTGCCGAAAATATCGCGATATTTTCGAATATCGCCGATATTATCAACAGCGGCTGGTTGCAAGTTTGAAGGTGAGCTCAAATCTTGAAGCCAGATCTAGGCCCTGGAGGGTAAGATCTGGCCTCGGAGTCATTGTTCTGCAGGGACATAGTTCTGCTGTTTGGGATTTCATTTGCGTTGCAGGAAAAGAATTTTATTTTGAAGTGGTTTTCTCCGCAACCATGTACAACCATCCTCATCGTTTCAGTAACTCTTTCGCTGCCCAGTTTTAAAATAAAAATAAGGGTAACAACGTATCATCTAAGCTGCTCATCTGTTGGTTGTTATATGCAGCTCATCTACATGCATGTTATTACATCCCCTTTTAAGTTTCTACTATAGTTGCCCTCTTCATATACAGTCATTCTGCCATCGCCTATCGCATCACCCTCGAATCCACCCTCATCCGCTGCAAAGCCCCTGCATAATCGATTCCTCCTGCGCTGTCTCCTCATATTTGCAAGTGAGAACCCGCAAGCCTAAAGGCAAAAAAGCAAACGTGGTTTCAAATCGTTCCCGTCTCCTCCTTACTGCCGCCGTCAAATTCTACAGCCTGCAGTCACATAACCAATTCAATTTTTTTTTGGTCTTGATATAAATCGCTTTTCTAGGCCTGTGTCTACCCTCGTGTGGTTCCTTGCCGCCATCGCACCTGCACACATTACACATTAAACCTGCAGCAATACACCATACGCAAAGCTCTCCGCCATACTTCATTCATTTCACACACCGTCGAGCTTGTTCCTGCTAGTTGCCCACGTGAGTCTTCCGCCGTTTGCTATCGAACATTCCTAGTGCAACAGCAAACGAAACTCCGATTTCAAATTTCTTTTTCGTGTGAGGTAAACGTAATATGCGAAGAGATATATGCGTAGGTGTTCATTTGCGTTTGATTTCATATTCACGTGTTAGGTATTTCATATAAATCGGTTTTGTATATATTTCTTTGAATGCTGATCTCACTTAGTCTAGGTTAGATATCATTTAGTTTTAGTTAGATTACATTAGTTTTCATATTCCTTTTTTTTAAAATGAATGTCATATAGTTTTTTCTTTTTTTTTTCAATTTGGTTTTAAAAAATAATTAAAAAAAAGGGCATAAAACTTTAGTTATTTAGATTTTCTATATATATATATATATATATAGTATATATATATAATATATTGTTTTTTTTGTTTAGTTTTAGATGTTAGTTTAATTCGGATTAGATTTTAAATTTTAGTTTTAGCTTTTGATTTCTTTAGCTTAACTTCTAGTCTCATTTTAGGGTGTTAGCTTTGGGTTTAGTTACATTTAGTTTAGATTTAAATTTTCTTTATTCACGCTTTAGTTTTTTTGACATTTAGAATTTCTTTTAAATGTTTAGTTTTATTTTATAAATCAAATAAAAAAAATTAAAATTCATAAAAAATTATAAAAGTTTTAAAAATCATAAAAAAATTTTAAATTTTAAAATCATAAAAAAAATTATAAAAGGATATAAAATATAAAAAAGGGAGTTTCTTTCCTTTTAAGTGTAGTTTTAGATTTTTAAGTTTCATATAGTTTTAATTTTTTTTTGTTTTAAATTTTTGTCTGAAAAAACACAAAAATATTGTGGAAATTTTTTGCCAGATTCAGTATTAGCTCAGGGATTTACCACGTTTTATCTTCTTTGCTAAAGCTAAAATTTTGATGTGAAATTAATGTTTATCATTTTTATGAGATTTAGCATGCTTGAATGATCATTTTGAAGATTAGCTACATAAATGAGATATCTGGTTAGCATTTAAAATTGGATGGTTGTGTATCGAAGCTTTATCTTTCGAAGTTTTAAATCGCTGGAGTATCATTTAAGCATTTTCTCGCATTTGATAAAATTTAATCTTCGCTCGAGATATTTGACCATAAATGATTGCTCTGCATGGTTTACATTTTTGCAACATTTAGTAAGTAATCATTTAAGCATTAACTTCATAAGGCACTGGTCTATTTATTTAACAGATCAATTTAGTGCTTGTTCCTTCGTGTCTCCCAACCCAACTGTTTCACAGTTGGTCATCCATTTCCCTATATGGTCTACCCCCCTTAGCTGTGGGAGACAGGCTTAAACGGAGAGATCAGGGATCAGAGTGACAGCCCCCGAACTGAGCGTTGTCGTGACAACCTCTGTGACAACACCTCCAAAGTGTGCTACATGCCTACATGATCTCCCTTTGGCGTGTACGATACATCGTTGGAAAGATCCCTCCGAGTACTACAAGGTTTGCTGCAAGCCCTTTCGTATGACTATGGGCTTACTGTGGACCTCAAAAAAACATTGTTTAGGAGGTCAAAAAAACTCTCAAAGTTGAGGACTCGAAAAATTGCTAAAAATAGTAAATGCTGCTATAATTAAGGAAACAGACGAAACTAACTGGAGGTCTAGGTGGAATAGACGAGTGGCCACCAATATACACCTGGATCGGTCCTCCCCCCTTAGGAAGCAATGGTCCCCATTACATGCAGATGTAATATCTCATTTCAAGGATATTCCACAAACCCCAGTAAACCCTCAACCAAATACGTACAAATGATATAGTAACCGGGAACCTCAAAGTGATAAAAATAACAGTGGTGCAACATATAGTAATGTAAACATGAAATATAAGCAAATACTCAAGAAATGCAGAGAGAAATGTTAAGCCATTTTATTATACTGAGTAATGGAATGAGTACAGGAGGTGATCAGAAAGATGGCACCTCGACTTGCACAAGGCAAGTGAAGAAATATACTTAGAATAGTAAAGGAATGGCCTCTCTCTGAACTGCATCCAAGCTGCTGGAGAACTGTCGTGCTACTGCTACTATTGGAAATCAAATGAGGATTTGGGGCGGTTCCCCTCCTCAGAAAATGATGAAACTCTGAAATAGCCGACCCTCGAAAATCACCCCCTTGCGGATCTACTCTGTCCCTCAAGGCTCTGCGTTGCCACTGAGTAGAATCCTCCAAAACTCTGCCCGAAACTCTGCCAAAATCCTCCAATATGTCAGGGTTGATCCCTTGTTCAATCTCCCAACTCAAATCCTCCACAAAACCCCCAATTTGGAAATGCGTCTAGAAGAACTACATCCCTCTCTCTCAAGGCTGCACAGTCCTCAAATGCTCAGCTCCCCCTCAATGCCAAAGATCAATCCTACTGCAAAAGACTGCTAAAAACTACCTTGCCCAAGTAGGCACTCGAAGTCCCCCGGGGCTAAGGGTGAGATTTCCGAACGGAGACACCCAATGCACTAAACAATGTTGCAGACAGGCTAAACAACCAACGTACTCCAAGTCGAAGTGACTAGCTCAAATACACATAATCGAATGACAAAATGAGGAGGATCCTCTCTCCTTTATAGCGTTGGCCTCTCTCATCCCCAAGGCTCACCTCCTCCAACGTAGCTCCTTCTCTTGCCATGTGCTCCTCCCCATCTGCGAGGTCCCTCCAAGTGTCTGCGTGGGCCCCTCCTCTATGTGGGTCTTTGGCCCCCCTTGGTTCCCTTTAAGTTCCAACGTTGTGCTACTAGGGAGTGACTTTATTCTAAAAATGAGTTATGTCTCTCCTTTCCTCACCTTTTTTATTTATAAATAACTATATAAGGCAAAATGGAGCAAAATCGGATATTCCAATTAGCCATGGCTAATTAGGAATATTACAGTCTCCCCCGGCAAAATGTTGCTTGTCCTCAAGCAACTGAAGTGATGGATGCTGCAAAATTTTCTCACTCTCCCAAGTGGCATCCTCATCTGGTAAATTCTTCCACCTCTCCAAGAATTCCCGGACTATCCTTTTCCATAGCTGCCTCTCCCTGGTATCAATAATAGCCTCTAGCTGCAACACCAAATGCCCCTCATCATCCATGGGTGGTAGCTCATCTGTCACTGTCACATGCTACTCCAATGCCTTCTCCAGGCATGATACATGAAAGACGTTATGAATCTTGTTGCCTTGAGGCAGCTCCAACTCATTTGCAACCTGTCCAATCTTGCGTATCACCCTGTATGGCCCATAAAAGTGGGGCTTGAGCTTCTCAGCCCCCTTCTCCTTCAATGACGACCGTTGGGATGGCTGTAATCGTAGGTAGACCAAGTCCCCTACCTCAAACTGTCTCTCCAACCGACCCCTGTCAGCATACAGCTTCTGTTGGTTCTGCGTTGTAGCCATATTATCCTTGAGAGCTCGAAGAATATCCTGACTCTCTTGGATCCAAATCTTGGCTCTCGGAGCCTTGCTAGCACCAAACATCACGTCAGCAAAAGATAAAGGGTGATATCCATACAAAGCATATAATGGTGACATACCAATGGACATGTGATGTGTAGTGTTGTAGCAGTACTCCCCCAGATGCAGCCACTTCAGCCATGCTCGCTGTTGCCCACTACATAGTTACGCAAGTAGCCCTCCAGCAACTTGTTAACTATCTCTGTCTGTCCGTCCATGGGTGATAACTGATACTCGGTGTGAACTCCGTCTCCACCAACCGGAAAAGCTCCTGCCAAAATCCGCCCATAGTCCCTGTCACTGGTGATGGTCTTGGGAAGACCATGTAACCTGAAGATCTCTCTAAAGAACAGCTCGGCCACCTGTGCTGCTGTGTAGTGTATGGATATGGTGAAAAAGTGTGAGTACTTTGTCCGTCGATCGACGACGACAAAGATGCAATCCTTGCCCTGTACCATGGGCAACCCTGTGATGAAGTACATCGAAATACACTCCCATTTCCCCTCTAGAATGGGAAGAGGCTGCAATAATCCTGTGGGATGGTTCATCTCCGCCTTGTTCCTCTGGAAAACATTGCACTCCTGGACATGCTGGAGTACGTCCTCCTTGAGGCCCTTCCATGAGAACCTCTCTCTAATAGGCCTGTAGGTTTTGGTAAACCCATACTAATGGTGAATCATGTGATGCTTGAAGTATCTTCTTCTTGAGCTGAGACCCCTCACTCAAGAAGATGCGGTCCCTGTAGTAGATGATCTCATCGACCACCCTATCCCTGTCATCCGCCACTTGCCCATCCAAAACCTCACATGCAAATCTGTCCTTGGAGTACTCAACTAAGAGTCGAGCTCTCTAGTCTGCGTCCAAGCTCATAAGAGACAACGTGGTTGGTCTACGTGAAAGGGCAACTGCTACCACGTTTCTTACCCTTGACATACTCAATGTCAAAGTCATATGCTTGGATCTTACTGATCCACTTCTGCTGCCTCTCTTGTAGCTACTTCTGCTCCAAAAAGAACCTGAGGATGTTGTGACTAGTCCTCACCCTGAACCTATTACCCACTAAGTACTGCCAAAAATTGGCTAATGCATGCATGATGGCCAGCATCTCCTTGTCGTATATAGAATACAACCTCTCGTGCAGAAGGAGCTTCCTGCTCTCAAAGGCTATAGGGTGACCTCCCGGCATCAATATTGCGCCGATCCCCTCTCCCGATGCATCACACTTCAAATCAAATGGCTGCGAAAAATTCGGCAATGCAAGCACTGGGCAGCTACTCATAACCTCCTTGAGCCTATCAAAGGATCGTTGCGCTACATCCGACCAACTGAATGCCCCCTTCCTCGTCAAATTCGTCAGGGGTGCAGCAAGCTATGAGAAACTCTTGACGAACTTCTGGTAGTAGGTGCAAATGCCGATGAATACTCTAAGTTTTTTCATGTTCCTCGGCTCTGGCAAATCTCTGATGGCCCTAATCTTCTCCTCGTGGACCCTCACTTCGTCCACCCCTATGACGTGTCCCAAGTATAACATCTCCGTCAACCCAAACTCACGCTTGGAGAGCTTGGCATAGAACTGTTGCTCCTCCAAGATGCGCAATACTGTCTCAATGTGCTGGAGATGCTCCTCCCAAGTCCTGCTGTAAATGAGGATATCATCAAAGAACACCAACACAAGCTTCCTTAAGTGACTGCAGAAGATGTGGTTCATGCAAGACTGGAATGTAGCTAGGGCGTTGGTTAGCCCGAAGGGCATCACCAAAAACTCAAAGTGCCCATAGTGACACCTAAAGGCGGTCTTGGGAATGTCCTGTTCCCTCACGCGAATCTGATGGTACCCAGATCTCAAATCAATCTTTGAGAAGAACCGTGCTCCTCTCAACTCATCCATCAACTCACCAATCCTGGGTATGGGGTACCTGTTCTTCATTGTCTTCTTGTTCAGGGCCCTGTAGTCAATGCACATCCTTAATGTGCCGTCCTTTTTCTTCACCAACACCACGGAAGAAGCAAAAGGACTCGTGCTCGGTCGAATGTGCCCAAGAGCCAGCAACTCATAATGGCCCGCTCAATCTCATCCCAATAGGCCTTGGGATGCCTATAAGGGGTAGTAATCACTGCCTGTATGCCTTGCTCAAGCTCGATGGTGTGCTCAAACCCCCAGTGCGGTGGCTGTCTCGGCAGAATCTCCCCAAATACTGTGGCATACCGGTCAAGGATGGACTGTATCTCTGGGTGCACTGTCTACCCTATAGTCTCTAATGCACGCAGCTCCACTGCCCACTCTACGTCTCCCTTCCGGAAGATTGCCTCCATCCGATAAGCCGAGACAGTCTAAGGCGAATATGTGTGTTGTCCCCGTATCTTCTCTTGCCTCCCTGTCTTCTCATCATCCCACTCCATCTCTAGGGCCTCCCAATCTGTCATGACCTTCCCAAGAGTGATAAGCCACTGGACACCCAGTACTATGTTGGTATCTACAATATTGACCACGAAGAAGTGGTCAGTTAGTGTGTAGGTGCCCATCGTCACTGATAACTCTGGAACATAACGAGCACACACCATGGTCTGATCTCCTGGGACCAACATTGAAAATCTATCGAAGCTCTCTGTCGGTATACCTCTCCGCTCAACCATCTATGCATCGATGAAGTTGTGGGTGGCCCCACTGTCAACCAAAACTAATACTCGTTGGCCACGTACTCTCCCCCGTACGTGCAACGTCAAATACTTGGGAACTCCACGCTATGATGAAAGGGCTCCTCCGGTAGGTGAAAAAGCTGCACCACTTGTTGCTGGTGGTGGAGGCGGCAAGGGACCCTGCACGGCATGACTATCTCCTGTCTCCACATCATCCTCCTCATCCTCTTCCCCGTTGCTCTCAGAGAAGACCTCAATAAAATGTGCTTTGCCAACAACACATCTATGTCCTAGTGCCCACGGCTCCTGACAGGTAAAGCACAACCGCTTCTTCTTCAACACCCTCCTGGCATCATCATCAATCTGTGCTTGTCCTAGATTCCCCTTTGGAGGCGAAATCCTCACATCCTTCCCCTTAGGCTAGAAAGCCTATCTCTGGGGGTAAGGTGTCCGGGTCCTGGGTAAGGCATCCTGTAAGTCCCGGGTCCTGCTAATAGCATCCTGGAGTGTGGTTGGTCTAGTGGACCTGACTAGACCCCTCAGCAAACATGTAGATCCTCCGTTCCGTGGATAGATCTGGCACCATCACTGAAACCCTCAAGAAGTTTACAATGTAGGTCTCTGGGCTCCCTGTCTGTTTGAGCCTCGTCAGCTCAACAAAGTGTTGTTCTGGATCCCTCCGGTCAAACCTCTCCATCCATCTCCTGGTGAACTCGGCATATGTCGTCACTGTGGAATGTTCGAGTGTATCCATCCCATGGAACCACCAATCCTGGGCCTCACCATCCAAATGTAATGTTGCCACCTTGATGGCCTCTGCCTCTGTCATCTGGTTAAGCTGGAAATAGATGTCCAGTTTCTCCACCCAAGACCTTGCCGAACTGTTTGATGAACCATCAAACGTAGGCAAGTGGAATCTACTAGCTGTATGGTGGGTGTCTCCATCGTGATAATGCTGGTGTCCTCTATGATGGCCGCGGGGTCTACTATCCTGCTGGAGCTGAACAAAGTCTCTGAATGAGAGAGCATCCCTGAACTCCTGCCCATAGGCCTGGTACTCTGCAAAATAATCGCCCATATGACCGGGCTCTACCTCCTGTTGGGCTCCAACCCCCATGTCTGCTCCTAGGAAAGTGGGCATGGTAAAGCGTGTAGGGGCATGTGAGGCCATCTGCTGAGTAGTATCACGCTGAGTGGCACCCTACTCTAGAAAATGGTGGGATGTACCCAATCCCTCACCAACCTGGAAAACCCGTGGGTTCTCACGCTGTCTAGCCTCCACTGCCGTGAATCTCTGCCCCATCACCTTGATCTGCCTTGACAGATCCGGCACTAATTTGAGGAGCATGTCCGCAAATCTCTTCCCGTCCTCATCTGCCATCGGATCCTCCTGCTTTGCGTCCACCACAAGCTTCTTCTGTTCTGCGTCCACCACAGGCTCCTCCTGTTTTGCGTCCACCACAGGAACACAGTCCCCCGCTCCGTAGGTGTTCTCCAACCTATGCCCAATGTCTTTATATCTCCTACCTCTGTAACAGATGTAGGGCTTTTCCCCCGGTGTCATAGATTGCTAGCTCCATAGGCTAAGCCAGATCTATGCTCTGGTACCACTGTAATATCCCGTTTCAAGGATATTCCACAAACCCCAGTAAACCCTCAACCAAATACGTACAAATGATATAGTAAGTAGGAAGCTCAAAGTGATAAAAACAAAAGTGGTGCAACCTACAGTAATGTAAACATGAAATATAAGCAGATACTCAAGAAATGCAGAGAGAAATGCTAAGCCATTTTATTATACTGAGTAATGGAATGAGTACAGGAGGTGATCAGAGAGATGGCACCTCGACTTGCACAAGGCAAGTGAAGAAATATACTCAGAATAGTAAAAGAATGGCCTCTCCCTAAACTGCGTCCAAGCTACTGGAGAACTGTCGTGCTGCTGCTACTACTGGAAATCAAATGAGGATTTGGGGTGGTTCCCCTCCTCAGAAAATGATGAAACTTTGAAATCAAACTCTACTCAACAAACCCAGAAAAACCCAGAAAGCTTTTATGAAATAGCCAACCCCTAAAAATCACCCCCTTAGGGATCTACGCTATCCCTCAAGGCTCTGCGCTGCCACTGAGTGGAATAGTCCGAAACTCTACCCGGAACTCTGCCAAAATCCTCCAATATGCAAGGGTTGATCCCTTCTTCAATCTCCTAGCTCAAATCCTCCACAAAACCTGGAACTGCCTCTAGAAGAACTGCGTTCCTCTCTCTCAAGATTGTGCAGTCCTCAAATGCTCAGCTCCCCCTCAATGCCAAAGATCAATCCTACTGCAAAAGACTGCTGAAAACTACCTTGCCCGAGTAGGCACTCGAAGTCCCTCGAGGCTAAGGGTGAGATCTCCGAACAGAGACACTCAATGCACTCAACAGTGCTGCAGACAGGCTAAACAGACAGCGTGCTCCAAGTCGAAGTGACTAGCTCAAATGCACATAATCGAATGACAAAATGAGGAGGCTCCTTTCTCCTTTATAGCGTTGGCCTCTCTCATCCCCAAGGCTCACCTCCTCCAACGTAACTCCTTCTCTTGCCACGTGCTCCTCTCCATCTGCGCAGTCCCTCCAAGTGTCTGCGTGGGCCCCTCCTCTACATGGTTCTTTGGCCCCCCTTGGCTCTCCTTTAAGTTACAACATTGTGCTACTAGGGAGTGACTTTATTCTAAAAGTGAGTTATGTCTCCCCTTTCCTCACCTTTTTTATTTATAAATAACTATGGAAGGCAAAATTGAGCAAAATCGAATATTCCAATTAGCCATGGCTAATTAGGAATATTACAACAGAGCCTCCATGAGGTGATGAAATTTCTATTGAACCTGTTCCCTGGTGAACCACTTGCCCTGGCAAAGGAGTTGGCCTTCTTTGACAACTCGATATAGCTGGATCCTCTGCTGGCAAGTGTTTTTAATATGCGTGTCCATGTTCCTTTCAGTTGTGGCATGCTCAATACAATTTGGGTTGAGCTCTGTTGGTGTCAGGTTCTCCGGGACATCAGATGTGTCCAACAATGGAGGAAAGTATGGTCGCAACCAGTCCACATTGAACGTTGGGTGTAGACCAAGGAACGATGGAATGTTGAGCTTGAAGGCATTGTCCCCTACAGCCTTGTTAATGGTGTATGACCCATATTAGAGCGGGCGAAGTTTGCGATGGGGCCCAGTGAGGCGCTCCTACAAATGTAACCAAACTTTGTCACCCACCTGGAACTCGTGTGGCACTCAATGTTGATCATGTCGCTGCTTGTACTTAGCATTCACTCTGTCCAATATGTCATGGACCTACTGGCGGATGTGATGAATGTGCTCAATGAAGTTGTTAGCCCGGTCAGCTTCGGACTGGAACGGTCACCACTCATACTTTCCTTCTCTGCAAGTCTAAAACATCAGTTCCTCATATCAAGTCTTGAAAATAAGAGAAAAGCTCTCAAAAGTTTTTAAAACTCTGGTTTCGCACTTTCTCTATCTTACTTGCAGTCCCGCACCTAATGGTCATGTCTCCGGCGCACCTGACCGCACTGTCTCTGTGTTAAAGGTGCGAACCCCTGTAAAAGTTAAAAAGGTGCAAGTATATTCTGAAAAACGTCACTTTCAGTTATTTCTAGAAGCTTCTGGAAGGAATATTGAGGTGGCAAGTTCACTCCTTTAAGGTTCATGTAACCCATACCTTAAGGAGCTAACCCCTTGATGTTAGGAGCTTATTCCTTTGAAGGAGGATTCTATCCCTTCTTAGGTGGAGCTATAACATCCGCCTCTGCACTATGAAAAGAAGCATTGAACTAGTTAACTGGTTAGAATTAGAAGCTTAGTATTTTTTGAGGTAAAATGCTGTTGGAACTTAGTCTTCTTTTGTTGAGTTTTTATTAGGAGAGATTACATACCTCTATGAATCTCATTTGGAACAGTGCAAGACTTGTCAAAGTAAGGGAAATTCCTGTTTCGAACCCCAGGAAGAACTTGTTCAACATCAAGGCTGAAAAGGTTGTAAAGTTCTTCTACTATCCAAAGTTAATACAAATATATTTGTTTTTCTCAATAAGCTATTAATTCATTGTTTATTTTATGGATTCTTTGATCACCATAATAGGCATGACTTATAATATTTGCTATGCAGGTGCTATTTAGTGGTTGCTTGTTTGTGATTGCAGGTCTTCAAAGATAACCCTTTCGAACGACTAGAGAATGACTACTACGAACAAGCACTGGATCTAAAGTAGGATCTTAACACCTTTGTAGTATTTACTTATAAATTGCATATGTCTAGAGAAAGATAGGTTTGTTTGTCTGTTTGTTGCTAGACTATCTTTCGATACTAGGGAGATCGGTCTTGTCCGCAAGATCAATTTATCCGGCCAACAAATATCACATTGGGTAATGGAGAGTCATCCAACAAAGTTTGATTCTAATGAGGATCTTGATTTAGATTTACAGGTGGTGGCATCACTTGAACAAAATGTTTAGTTGAATGCAAATCCACTTGTACCAGCCTCAAGCTGAGCCCCAAGTCCTCCAGTTGCAGGCACTTCCTCTGCTCAGCCATGACGGAAGCACATATATCGTCTATCTCAGTGTGCAGCTGCTACACAGCCTGCTAGTGCTAACACTACTACAGTTCCACTTGGAGATAATGATGAGGAGGAGCCATGGGTTTCCTTGCCTCACTCTGATTCAGAGGTTGAGCCAGATGATGTTAGCTCCTCTAGCAGTAGCCAATAGTATTGGTCAGTGGTGACTAGTGATGTTTCACAGTTTACATTTGTTGTAGAGGCCATTTCTAGCCTCCTTGGTTATGTGTTTTTGTTTTGATCTCTATATTATCATCATGTATGTATTGGTCCTTGGATAGTGCATTGGGTGCCATTTTGATATAATGGATATATCCATGAGCCTACTTTGATCATATGTTGTTTTCTATATATATTCTAAAGCTTTGTGTTTGCAAACATGAATGAAATTCTTTAAAATTATGTTTTTTAATAAAAAATAAATATTTAATGTATTTTTTACAATGATCAAGTCATTGAAATCAAACCAACCAATTTGATACCGAGTCGGAGTCGACCCTCGGTCGTTTCTGATTCGGAGTCAGAGTTTCAAAACATTTCCTGATTTTGTCCCACTTGCCTGGGTTGCTCGTTGTCCTCTTGATTATCCATACGACCCCTGATATTTTCCACCTCAGTATCAGAAAATGGTTTTGGTTCCCCTTCTATACCTCAAACCCTACCTCTGCCTCTGCCTTTGCCTTTATGTCGATACATTGCTCCAGAAAATGACCCTATCATCACCTGCTCTTAGGCCCACAGCTGGCCAAGAACATGCTCTGATACCACTCAATATTCCTAATGGAAATATTAAGTAAAATATCAAAAACATGTACAAGAAACAACTCATTTAACAATTGAAAATTCCTCGAAAAGCCAAAATCTGAGCCCTTTTTATATAATAATGGTTTGAAAAATTGTTACTTTAGGTGGTGGAAAGTGTGCACATGGGCTTGTTGAAAAGCAAGCAAAATACCTAGGTGAGAGTGACTAAAAATGCCCCACGAAATCTGTTCAGAAGTGGTTGTATGCTGCACCTAGAAAATTGTTGCACTACTGCTGCCGAAAACTAAAGATTGAGGGCCCAAATCACCTCCAAAAATTCTGCAAAATTAGACGTGTGATCTTGAGGTATAACCCAATTTCTATGCTACTCCCTCCAAGCCTGGAAACTGCGTCCCACCCAGATGACCACTGCTAAAAGTGTCTTATCTCTCCTCAATCTGCTGCATAGAAGCCCCCAAAATTGTGCCAAGAGTCCGGAAGAAGTTTCCACACCGGAAAACCACCCAAGAAAGTTGAACCAATCCCCACGAAAACTGGCCCAGTGAACCCTTGCGCAGGCCCCAGGAACAATAACTCGACATCCCTCTAAGCAAAGATTTCCAGCTCCACAAATTACCCAAAATGTTGGCCCTTTCCGTGGTGAATTTCTCAAAATTTCTCCATCCCTCTTACCCTTGGAAATATGCTCTACTAAGTGGGCACAATTTAACCTCTGCATCCTCCTAGGGTACGAACTCACTGAAAGTGACCGTTGAAGGTACTACGACTTCCGACAATCCTACCCACTGAAACGTACACTACCTTCCTAGGGTGGCACTCCAGGTCCACCAAAAGAGAAGGATGAGTCTTCTCCCTGGAAAAGTCATGTGCTCAACAACTTTTTGTAACTCAGCTGAACAACTTGAGCAACAATGAAATTGTCAAGTGATCAAAAGCCCCAAATGATGCTATCTCCCTCATATTTATAATTATTTCTTCCTCACTTCATGTGGGCCCCTTCATCAAGTAAATCGAACTCCCTCCTAATCCATTCGAGCTGCTGCATCAAAGGGTGCGTATTTCATGAGGGAGTGGCCCCCACATTCCACTAAGGAAATAATTCAACCCCTTTGTCCTAAGTATTTTTCCCAAAATTGCCTTGGCCCCCAAAATCGACAAAAATGGCAAAATTGTAATTCTCCTTAGCAAAATATTTTAGGAAGGGATATTACATTCACATAATCCTTTTCTTAGTATTATATGCCTTTTTGAACCATTCTTTATGCCTATTCCTCAAACCCTAGGCTATGCGTATTATTGTTAGGTCTCTTGAAGGGCATGCTATTCTGTGTCTTATTGGGTTGTGCCTTGTCCTTTAGTATGAGTGCCCTTCTTGAGATTATCCCATTCATTACCTCTGAACCATTGCCTTAGTATACCAATTAGGTGACTAATACAGGGAAGCTTCCCTTGTGGTGAAAATCCACTAAAGAGCAGGAGGTGGTGTGTTGTGGTGACATTGGGCCTCCACCTTAGTGTTTTCCTTTGGTCTAGTTCTTACCTTGTAAGGCCTCTCACAAGGCCTGCTATATTTTGAGGCAACAAGTTACTCTCCAAGAGATAACTATTCCAATAAAATAATACAAGTCAAATGAGGTTGAGCACTCTCCCAAAGGTGTGCATGGATGCCAACTGTATAAGCATCTTGATGAGGGCCCTTTCCAACAAAATACCACCTCCAAATAATAGTATTACTTCGTCAAATGAATAGGGAACCTTTCTAGAATACCTGTGTGTCTTCATTAGTTAACTCTTTCTCAAAGTCACATTGTATAAACATACTCCATAAACTAGTGTGCCCTTAGTTCTTGAGACCTTTTACTCCATTTGAATAAACAATGATAATAAAATAACCTTCTTAGCTTGTGTGCCCTTGGTTCTCATGCCTTTCTAGACAACTTTGAATATCTATTGTTGATTCAACAATTTGAAACAAATTGTCGAATACTTAAGGGAGGAAATCTTCAACAATCTTATTTCATCTTCAACACTGGAAATTTTTTTCCAACGAAAAAAAAACCTAAAACCCTTGATTTCCTCCGAGGTTGTCTTGCAATAAACCCTCAAGCTGGCAAGATACACAACTATGATGCCACTGTAATATCCCAAATGGCATATTTTGCTAATTGTGCAGAAATTTAACTCAACCAAAATTTCAACATAAAATTATTATTCAATTAACATAAGATTGACATGTAAAATATAACAAGTAGAGTGCATGCAATTCAATAACATGATGAGCAGAAAAAATCTCATCTTTCATTATAATAAATAAATTAAAGAGTGTACATGATGATATAACGGAAATAACTGAGATAGATAATCTGGTCTCTAAAACTTATTTGCTTCACTGTTGAAACCGACCCTCCCAAAATTGAACTGAAATCAATCACTGCACCTGTGAATTCTCGCTGAATCATCCAAGGATATGAGGTGGGTTTTCGTCCATTCTCACCAAAATCACCTGAGGGTTTCTGTCTTGGGACTACTGCTGAAGTAAAGAATAGAGTCCTCAAACCTATCCATAAGAAGAAAATACAAATCCAAGATGTCCTCCCAATGGCCTCCTCCTCTTTTTATAAATCTGATGGACCCCTCTAGAACCTACTATTTTATTATTATTTTAATCATGGACCACTTTTCCCCCTTTTACTTCAATTAAAATATTCTTTTTAATGTGGGAAAATCGTAAATTGGTCACCATGCTCCCTCAGGCCACTGAAACTCGCTTCTAACCATCCCATCCTGTAGATCTTCTCGTTTCGGTTCCAACAAGCTATTACACTAAGGTGTTTTTCCAAGTATTCCTCCCGAAGTGTCACCTTAAGCGTAATTAATTGAGTCAGGCCCATTAATAACTCTTTTTTTGGAAAGTTGTCGGAATGCACCGAAATGAAAAACAAATTGTGCGGATGATGGAATATACCAAGCGAATTCCATTGGACCTCATAGAAACTCCTCAAAACCCCTCCAAAAGACCCTAGGCCCGCTGATAGTAAAAACCAGCTCTTGTGACATAGCTGCCTCCAACCTTGGAAGTCCATCTTGACCATGCTGCAAGGGAAACCAACAAAAGGAACATGACATTTTAGTTGGATTAATGGAAGTGATAGACATCCTATAAAAGGAAGATCACTCCATTCATTTGTTCGCCATCACTTGTGTGGATTTCGGCCTTCTTAGAGAGAGCTTGACTTAGCCTTTGCTACTTTCTACTTGTGGATATGTGATATTTTGTGGAGCTATTGCTATTTTAGACTAGTTTGTGTATAGGAGATGTCTTTTGGTTTTGAAAGAAGGAAATTTCCTGGAAAATTTGTGAGTATTATTGCATATCATTTATGGTTTTTCATGTCATGTAATATTGCTTGGGTTTTTCTATTGTATATTGTTTAAATGCATGTTTTTATTGAAAAATATTGGTGAATTATTGCATGTTTAATCTATTTTCCTTTAATTTGTTAGAAGACCTCCTAGAGATATTTATTCTAGTTAATTCCTCCAGTCATAAAAAGATAGGGATTAAAAGTGAAAACTAGGTTTCTCCCTTACTCCATGCATGAATTTGATATATCTCAAAATTTAGCCCCGAAGACTGTATCACCCAAGTAGGGAAAGGCACTAGGAACTTTGTGGTAGTCAAAATGTTTTGAAAATCTTATCTTTTTCTTCCTTAACTAATTTCATAAGCCCTTTAAGTCAAGTTATTAGCGCTAGGGCAAGGGTCAAATTCAACTAGAGATGCTTGAAGGTGAATGTTGTAGCTGATTTGGTTTGTTTTCATCTTGATTGACCTCGCTCTCTCAAAATATGTAATATCCCAATTTTGTGAACATGGGAGTTGCTAATGAATTTTTCCCAATTTTAGTAAAATATTATTTAAAAACAAGCAAATATTATTGGAGAAAGGTGGCTAGTGTTATTTTGTCGGACAATAGCGAAAAATTATTATTTTATTAAATGGTAGAAAAGTAACTTAGTGGAAAATGGCCCCCACCAATAAAATAATATTAAAAAAGGGGTCTACAGGCATGGGGAGAAATTATAAAAGGAGGATGGACTCATTTTGTGGATTATCTTTTTTACTATTACGTTTCACATTACATCCTCTCTTGGAGCTGTTTAGCATAAGAAGGGAAGTGTTTAACACAGGAGATCCAATCGGAATTCCACCCTCATTTCGGAGAACTTCGAGTGTCTTCCTAGTGAGGAAAATTTGGGGAGCTCAATTTAGAGCTTCCATTGGGCATATTTGTAGGTTATTACCGCTAGTGCGTGTTTCTTCAAAGGCCCAAAAGTGGTTTGAATTACTTGTGGGGAGATCAATTATAGAGGAGCAGAACATCGAAGGATTTACAGGTGTTTTCGATTATTTTATTTCGAGATTTTATGATGATTAATAGGGCTGAGTTTGAGGGAATTCTTAGGGGTGCGCAGGGGTCTCCAGGCAAGCTTATGCAGGGGAATAAGGAATAGAGGTTGAGAGATAAGGGCCAGAGATTGGAGGTATACCTCAAGGGAGAATTTAGCCACAGTTGGGAGAGATTTCCAGTGGTGTATTTGGGCTTAATTCAGCAATATCAAGACTATGAGGCATTTTCTAGCCAAATTGGACAATTTGCACTTGTTGGGGGTCACTAGGGGTCGGTAGATTCAGCCCAAACCCTTAATGTGTTTTGTGGGTTTATTGAGAGGAGTCTCCAACTAATTTTATAGAATTTTTCAGTCAACATTCAGGCTTGAAATCCTCATTCTTACAGTAGAGCGAATTTCTAGTTGGCTGGGGAATTTGCATCAATTTGTGGGTTTGATTTTGGCTTGGAGATAGGCCAAACCTTTTCTGGGTATTTTCAAGTTTAAGAAGAGGAGCTTGTGGCTGCAATTTCAGAGTATTTCAAGCATTATTTTGAGTAGAGCTTCCAGTTCCATTTGGCAGCCTATAGAAAATTTTCTTGGCAGTGTGCATTATCAGTTTGGAGCCATTTCAGTAGTTGGGTCAGCGAGATTTCACCTAGGATTTGCATGGCTTGCATAGAAAGCCCAGGTTCCATTGTTCTTACTCCTTATGTATACTCAAATTCCCATTGATTAATAAAATGTCTCAATTATTTTGCTTATTTTCTATGGTGTTCTGATTTGGGTGCTTGGACTTTAATTCTAATTGTTGTTCCTAGTTCATGTTTTTGGTATTCACTGTTATTTCCCAAGTAGGTGTATTACAGTGGTATTAGAGCATGATCTTGGCTACCTGTGACGAAGCTAGAAACATCATGAAGGTGTTGGGCATGTATGCATAATGACGAGTGAAACCATAGACAAACACATGGCTCAAGGAAGATTTAGTGTGTAGGAATTCTGGGGTGGAATCCATTGGAACGATGAGAGGTTGGCCCATTTGAGGAAGGTGACGGACTAGAGCCATCCTCATCCTGACAACAAAGACGAGAAATGCACATGCCATGGGGTGTAGCCATTCACACCATGTGGGGAAAGCTGACAAAATCAGGGCACTAGACCTCCTCAAAAGGAATGGACTGAATATGGGTAGTTAGAAGGCGAGACCAGGGGGAACTTCTGTTGGTGGAGACCTATATTTAGATATCAGGAGCGTAAGGAGGAGGTTGAGCATGAGGCAGAGGACACGCAGGAGTGTGAGGAGCATGTAGATATACCCAGTGAGATGCGGGAGCCACCCTTGTTGGAGATCCCCTTGCTAGCTCTGGCTGACACCTTAGTGGAGAGAGTAGAGCATACACTCAAAGGACCATCTGTTGAGGAGGTGCCACCCATGCATGAGGTGCCGATAGTTAATGAGGTACCCAACACTATGATTGAGTTTTCAGACGATGGTCACCCACAACAGATTGATGAGGCACCTAGAAACATAGTCGTCGTTGACAAGGTGCCAAAAGACACAAAGGGGTCGAGATCTATGACCGACTTTACAGATGATAGCCACCTACAATAGTTTCTTCAGTTCCAAACCAACCTTCTACCATTGGAAAAGAAGGCCATGATAGTACGAGAGGCCATTCTAAAGTAGAACGAGGAGTTAGAGGGCATGAGAGCGGTTTGTGTCGAGTCAGCAACCAAACTGACTCGCATTAGAGAACGATTGGATTCCTTAATGGTACAACTAAAGTAATCGAAGTCTATCCTAATGTATGGTCTGATAAAAGATTTTAAGGTATCCTTGGCTACTAAAAAAGATATTTCAGTATTGATCGATATTGTAGTCATAGGTGTGCTAGATGCCTGAGGGATGATCTTGACTAGGAAATGGTGCACCTCTATTGGAGAACATTTACAAAATGATCTATCATATGTTATTATACCTATTGTAGATGGAGGACCATTCATCCTATATAGAAAACCACACATTCCTGAGCATGTGGAGGACATGGAACCATTTCCATTCCCTCAACTTGTTGGAAAATCAAAGAATAACATTCCTTCTAAAGACCTGCACCTCAAACAAAAGCACTTTGAGCTGAAGCACCATGAGAAGCTTGAGGTTGAATCATTAGGAAATGTCTTTCAAGTCAAGAACACACATTTAAGCAAGATTAAGAGGCAAACATTCCAAAATAATAAGAAATAATGGGTTAGAAGACAAGGGAAAGAGTTTCAATTTAGTGATTTAGTACTTGTTGATGATAATCTCATTTCATTTAGGATCCATGGCCAAGTAGGAATTCAATACTTTAATATTGATAAACTTGATGGTGAACTCCTGCCTGCCCCAGTGGGAGGCAACCGCCTTACTTTGTTCAAGAACCTAATATATTTTAAATAAGTAGTTAAATTTCATTTGTGTGTTGCACTTTGTGTGTGATCATCCTAATTATTTAATTTCTCATGTTGTTTTCTTGTCTTTTAGTGTAGATTGCATTTAGCTAGACCTTTTTTAGTATGGGTTTATTATATCATATAAATGTAAGTGTGATGATCAGTACCCTGTACACATGCTAGTAAACATGTTTATTTGAGTGTGCAAGTAACAGTTTTGCGAGCCTAGTGATTGTTGGGGTTCTCATGAACTCTTCATTTGAGCACATGGATCTTTTGCTCTACATTGAGCACATGTCCCGAGTTGGAGGCAGATGTTACCCACTAAAATCGGTAACCCTATAATAGAAAAAAATTTCTCCTATCTTCGACAACTAGACAGCCAACAACCCTACACATTACTCAATGATGATGATATGCTACATTCTTATACCATTTTCACAATTCATTCACTTCTCATCATCCAACATTCCTCTTGAATGAAGGTGAGCTACCACTCAGCAGGTACCTTAATCATTTTGCAATCACGTGCTTTTACTTAATATTTTGGGCATTCTAACATGGATAAAGGGGTGATCTAGATGATTGACCGATCTTGACTATATACTTTCTTACCTTACCAAGGAGGGCTAGTCTTTAGCCCTAGTTTAGTGGCACCTCCTCTAAGGCCTTAGGGTTATAAGAGGTGCACTACTTAGAAAACTTTAATTGAAATAGCTTGTCCATAACCATTCATCATTTCCCTGATACCAACTCCATGCATCGGCTTAACTATCATTGGTTCATTGGGTTTTGGCACTCATACATCCACATCCTTGAGTAGGGTACAAAAACTTTGCCCTATAGGTTGATGCAACTATAAGAATGAAAAACATAAGATGGCCACAACAAAAGAAAAAAAAAGTTAAAATGCAAAAATGACTAGGACATAATTAACATGTGGGAAAAATCCTAGCATAAGCTCTACCCCCCTCATCAGCCATCACATTATTCATAAGTACTTGATGCTCCATCTCATCAAACAGAACCCTTGCATGTCCCAACCCTAATGGGTGAAAAACCAACTCATCTTAAGGGGTCAAATAAATGCTATAACATAAAAAGCAAGATTTGACCCTTGAGCTATGTACTGTATAAAAGCATGATAAATAATAAGTAAAAGGCACACCAGAGGGGTGTGTTACCGACCGCCTGTGGGTAGTAACCATAGGAGAAAATTTTATTCTAGATGGTCCTCAGTCGGCAATCAGCAACCCCTTGTAGCCACCAGAGAGCTTGATGTGCCACTATCTCTGCCACCTAAGATGGCCATGTGGTCCCTCACCCATCTGTTATGATCGTATTTTTGAAGGTGGGCCTCCCAACCCTGAAGGTATGGATTTTCATTGGTGTAGTTGAGTAATTTTGTTTACTTATCATAGACACTTTTGGGTATGGATTGGTGGGGGGATTTGGCAGAAAGAGTGGGCTAGGTCTGTACTCTTGTTTCATCAGCCTGATTTGGTGGTTAGCCTTGTATCCTAGTCACGTGGGATCTCCTTTACTGGCTATTAACTTTAGGGCTAGCGCCACATGGGAAATCTTGATTTTGGTTGTGTGGTCCCACTTCCCAACACCATATACATCGCTCCCCTTCGCTCATTTTAACCCCATTTATCACTTATCCCATCGAGTCCACATTTTTCCATTGGGTCCTATTACCCACCATTTGTGGGTAATATGTAGAGGAGATTTGTTTTCTCCTAGATGGTCCTTAGTCAGCAGCCAGCAACCCCTTGCATCCACCAAATAACTCGATGTGCCACTTTTTCTGCCCCCTGAGATGGCCATGTGGTCCCTCACCCATTCATTATGACCATATGTTTGAAGGTGGTCCTCATGACCCCGAAGGTATGGCTTTTCGCTGGTATAATTCAGTAATTTTCCTTACTTATCATGGACACTTTTGGGCATGGATGGGTGGGAGGATTCAGTGGAAAGAGTGGGCTAGGTCTGTACTCTTGTCCCCTTTGCCCGATTTGGTGGTTAGCCTTGTATCCTAGTCCCGTGAGATCTCCTTTACTAGCCATTAGCTTTAGGGCTGGAACTACATGGGAAATCCCAATTTTGGTTGCATGGTCCTACTTCCTGACACCATATAGATCACTCCCTTCCACTTATTTTAACCCCATTCATCATTTTTCTCATCCTGGTCCACATGTTTCTACATAGGGATAGCCTCCCCCTTGTAATGTTCCAAATAGAAATTTTACAGCAATAATCAAAGACATGCACAGAAATAACAACACAACAAATTTCAACAAACACCCATAAACAAAAAAATGCTCTGGAACACCAAAATGGCCAATTTTATTATATGTAAATTGTTGGAGTACAATAAAAAATGGAAGGAGTGCAACTAGGCTTGCTCAAGGCAAGCTACAAACCCTAGGTGATCAATCTCTCAATTTCCAACTGCTGTAATAGTTTGTCCCTCTAGAAATCTGCACTAGCCTAGTTTTCTACACTGCTAGCTGACTTTGCCCCTTGATTTAGCCCCTCTAAACTAGCCAGAAAATTACGTAAATTTAGGTTTGTGATCCTTGCCAAAAATCCAGAAAAATCTAGAAAGGGTTTTGGAAAATTCTACCGACCACTCGGGACCCAAAATTTAAGCTTACTCCTCCTAACTCACTACTAAATAATCCTATTGTTTTGGGGCACCAAAACTCCAAAAATTATGCAAGATTAGGAGCAGACTCCTTGAGGCTAGTCCAGCAAAACCTAAAAATGATTTGGGCTAATTCAGACCTCCCAGAATTACCCAAATTTGGTTCTACGTTGATTCGAATTGGATCATTATATTGTTTTTCATCCATCTCGATGCATTGAAGTGGAAAAAGTGGAGGAATCATCTCATGTCACTGTTTTTTACCGACGGGACCCAATTTGGCATAACGGGGTCTGAAACCTTTTGGGAGCGTTTTGAGACATCAAACGACCTTTTTTTGGGGTAAAAATTTCTTGCCAAAGCGTAGCACCATTTCATGTTATTCTAAACACAAAGAGCTTTCCAACAGTGCAAGAATCATGTCAATCAGAGTCCACATGCAAAAGTTATGCCACTCAGAAGTTGGCCTTCCTATTTTCATACCTATAATTCAGGAGGACGCCACATCAACCCCCATTATTCATGGAAAAGGGGCTAGACACGTGTTTGTGATGTAAAAAACTCTAGAAGAGTCTATTTTGTAACTCTAGTTAAGAGTTGATGTAGTCAAACTTAAACACTAGTAGTCTATCGAGCTATGTTATAACCAAGGCACTAGGAGGAAGAGGCATTCCATTCTTTCGAAAGACCTCTGTTCCATAGTTGAGCAAAGATAGCCAGGAGAGATAGGAGGTAGAACACACAGAGAGGATTTGTGCACTGTAGCAGCCCATGGGCCATAGACATTACTTCTTTGTATCTGCAACCATATTTCCAGAGAGAGAAAGAGAGCGAAGTGGCCTCACCTTCCAGCTGAGTTTTCTCCTGAAAGGGTTTCCCACAGAGCATATCTCATGTATGATCTATGTGTGAGCTTATTTTTTCATTCTCTACTTTTCTGCTTGATTTACTTTTACATGCATGCACTAATTACAGTTAATTTGATAGATCTAGAAATTAAATAAAACTGTAATAGTGTAGAATCTCAGATTTTTAATATAATATTCTTAGATCCGTTGTGATGAATTGTCCAGTGGAATATCCATAGCACTTTACGAATCATACGTCCTCCTTGACAGTTTCTACGCCCCCCACAATTCAAACTACTGGATATGTCACCAATTCCTTCTCAATTCGCTGTAGGATTGCCCTGCAAATTTCCTCTGGAAGATGTGAGTGAAATTCCTTCCAAAACCCGACACAAATAAGATGAATGCAGCCCCACAAATTTTGCCGAGTAATACTTTTGCGCAGGTGCTAAAATAGTGAGTTTGGCTCTCTCAGGAGCAGCAACTTCTAGCCCTAAAATTCTCCACAAATGCTGGTCCACCCTCAATGAAATTTCTCCTAAATTCGCTGGCCAAAATTCCCCTTTAAACTCTCTCAACTCAGTGGTTCGATTTCTGTCCCTACATCCTCCTGAAATTTTGAACTCGTTGTAGCAAGAGCTAATGTGTCCCACAAACTCCAGCGAATCTCTCCCCACTAAGTTTTGAAATACTCTCCTAAGGTGACACTCGAAGTTCAGTGAAGATAGAGATGGAATTCCCGCTTGGGAATTCCTTGTGCTAAATAGCACTTGTTTACTTGGCTGAACATCTCAAGAAAACTTGTGTTCAAAGTTAGATTGTCAAAAGATGCCAAAATGGAGGCCACTTCTCCTATTTATAGTTGTTGCTCCTTTTCTCTCCTTGCGGGCTCCACCATTCGATCTCCTTGCCTCTTCCCTCTTCCCTCCAATTCAATTTCATCAAGGAGTGAGTATTTCCTCATGGTGTGGTCCCCATATCCCACTATGTGATTAATCTTACCTTTTGTCTAATGTTTGGGGCCTCCCCTACCACACAAAATTAAATTAATAAATTTTCACCCACTTTTCCTAAGTTTGTACCCAAAATTTTATCCATCCAAAATTTACAAAAATTGAAAAAGGCACTTAGCAGATTTTTATTGGAAGGGATATTACAGTCCTCCCTGCCAAAAATTGCTTGTTAAGCAATTCTTGAACAAGCTCTCTCTCCCTCCTGACCCAACTAACATTGCAAGCAATTCCGAGGTCCCAATTGTGCCACTTAGCCACCCCCGATCCATGCGCTAACCTGTCATAAAGGTGTCCGGAGATACTAGGGACCCAAGTCATCCCGTTCAATGTGAAGCACCCCTCGCCCCATGCGTAGACCCAAGGTGTAGTGGTGTGAGAGTCCTCCCACCTCTAGTCGGTAAGCAGAGCACCTTGATGTTGCCAAACCCTTATCAAATCCACAGAAAGTTTTCTCGCGAGAAAATCGATCTTGGGTACCTCAAGAGGGAACTCCCGAAGATACAACCCAAGTCCCCTAAAGTAGATCCCTCGTCCCAGTGTGTCAATCATGGCCACCTCCTGCGGGTCATATAGCCACCCAAGTGAGGCGTTATCCCACCTAAACTAGTCCCTAGGAAGTGAAGTGCCTGTTATCAAATGAAGTCCCAATGGCAGAGCAGGGTGACCTCCCACTATGAGAACCCACTCTCCCCAATCTGTAACACAACTGCTCAGCCCTGTAGCTCCATGGTCCCAAACTAATCTCAAAGTGAGTCCACCAAGTGAATGATGGTTTGACCATAACTGCGACTCTCTCATGCTCCTGCAAGGTGATCCACTCCGGTGAGTCTCCAACACAAATCCAATAAAGGGCAACTCCACTGCGCGCAGGTCTATCTTATCAGGACTACCAAGGTCTCCATCTACTAATCCACACCCAAAACCCTGTCGAAACAATAGGGAGAAGGGCCTTCCTTGACCCGTAGTGATCATCCTGATGGTCTCTGACCTGTCATCCGAAGGAGGATGCAATCCTGTCTCTGTCATCCCCATGATCCTCCCAAAACAAGGTAATCCTCTAACCCAATGGATCCCTGAATCCCATAGCCAGATTGGAGGCCCATTTCTCCCAACTCTTGTTGCTTGCCACCGAGGTGTGCTTATAACTGCCAAAAACCACACATGCCAATCATCAACGAATCTCTAGGGGGCGAACCACTCTCCGTGCAGCTGAAACCCAATGGAAGAGTGTAGAAACTAGCATGTCCCTGAAGGGAGCTGAACTGCCAAGCCTTGAGAGGCCGAGATCCCGTGTCAATCGCAAAAGGAAACTACCATGTTGATGCTACAGATCTCTAGTCATAACCAGTAGTTCAACATGATCATACTGGATCCTCCCCTCCTATATCTCTCAGCCACCATATAGGTAATGACCAAAGCTATGCCCAACATGCGGGGACAGATCAACAATACCCGAGCCTCCCACCCCATGGCTAGCCTCGATCCTAAGCAATAACACGGAATACCTTGCCATGTGGAGAAAAACTTAGTGATCTCCCATGTGTTGACCCAAGAATGAGCTAGATCTCTCTCTGTCAAGGTCCTGCTCATCTCAAAATGGAATGATCCACTCATCAACTAAAACCCTGGCTCCCAAGTTTGTAGCGACATAATTATGACAACTATTGTGCTCCATCCGCGCCTTACCTCTGACTCCTGCGAGTATAGGCTCCATATATCAAGAGATAATCCCATGTATATCTCACGGCCCTGCTCCTGCCTCACCACACGATGAACACTACCACCCATCTTTGGGTGGTGTACCCAAAAACTGCTAAAAGCCTATGTGCCCTCATGTAGAACAGGTTTATCATCCCCTGCGTTGCATGCCCTACAATGCTCTGGAATGCCCTGCCGAAGGTGTGTCATACAAGTCCCCCATAGTCATACCCTCAAGAGCGGACTCGGTGCCAAAGCATATGCTACCTCTACAACATGCCATGTCATCCCTATGCCTCCACGTGCCAACACATGCATAGTCTGTCTGCCGCAACAAGAAAACTCCTCTCCTGTCCACGATACTTTGGGTCACATCCATCTGCCTCAGGTCGGTCTCTTGCGCCCTACTTCTTGTGATGAGGGCATCAAGGGACAACAACCAACTCCTCTATGATTGTATGCAAGTCCCTATGGATATACTCAAGAGGCGCTCATCACTGCATATCTTTATACACCACAAAATGCCACGGCCAGAGGCTGAGTTAGTGTGCAGCAACCCACATCCTGTCAGGGTCGCCATCTCTACTACAACACCTCGATGACCTCGAATGGGTGGACCTCCCTTCCTGATCCTCTTAGAGAGATCTAACAGGCAAACCTCCCCACGTGCCAGCGGCAATGTCACTAAGGTGTTGTTGCCTAGTGTCCTCTGCAACCCACATATCTATAAGAAAGCCTCATCCCTGTGCAATGCTCTTTTTGGTGGCCTACCAATGCCACCTCCTTCAATCAGCCCCTGCAAGAGTATGTTTATCATCTTGCGACTCCACACTTGATTCACATGACAGGACAACTCACGGACTCCACCTACTCCCCTGTTGATCCA
Source organism: Pinus taeda (assembly GCA_000404065.3). Taxonomy (NCBI): domain Eukaryota; kingdom Viridiplantae; phylum Streptophyta; class Pinopsida; order Pinales; family Pinaceae; genus Pinus; species Pinus taeda. Next base: position 286,261 of record APFE030156450.1, read on the forward strand.
ACTAGCCACTAGAGTTGCTCGAAACTCTTATAGAAAACTTTGGGTATGTGTGCCCTCAATCCCCGAATCCAACGCACAACTACTACCGTCTCTGAATGACTCCATGATGTGATGGGGAATCCCCCCTGGATACCAAAAATAGTTTGGCCTTCGAGCCCCTCTAGTAACCAGCAGCCCCTGTTGAACTATGGACATGGATACATACCGACACTTAACCCGCTCCATTGGGTTAATTGTAGAACGTATATGTGTGCACCAATATACGTAAACTCCGCCCTGCGAGCGTTGCACCTTGTGCAACTCATGTTGCCTCATCTCACTGTCCTGGTCAACATATATGATCTGTCTAGCTAACTCAACCACTCTCCCTCCAATGTGTAGAGGTAACCTAACAACACTGCAGGCTGCCTCTAATGTAAGCCTAAAGAGAGCTACTGACTAGAAGCATTGTAACTCTACTAGTTGCATGCGTATATATCTGCTCCCCGTCGATGGCAAGCACAAAAGATAACTGCTCATCCTCCTCCATCATGGGCTCAAAAGGAGACCTGAGCTGCCCCACCACTAGTAGCTCCTCAAGCATAACATCCTCATCTATCTCACGCTCCTCAAGGTGCTCTCCCTACTGCTATACGTAGCGGTCATCTTGGAATTTTGTCACAGCTTTGGGCACCTCTGCACCTACTGGCACCTCATCAATGGATGGTCCTATGGGTGTGTGCCCAACCGTCTCCACCAACGTGTCAATCGGGGCTACCAAAGGAAACTCCCACAAGGATGGCTCCTGTGTCACACTAGGTATATCTACGTGCTCCTCATGACCTTGCATACCCTTAGCCTCTGTAGGAATTTACAGGGTAAGTTCCTCAGACAGAACACCAAAAGGACACCGCTCACAAACAGATCACAGATCAATACACCAGTATTTTGACGTGGTTAAAACCCTCAAAGAAGGAAACAGTCCACGGCCTGCGCCAACGTGGCTACTACAGGCAATTTATTAATAAAAGAATGA
>APFE030156450.1:313864-339662 GCA_000404065.3 Pinus taeda
AGCAACAGTTCTATGCCAAGCTCTCCAAGCGTGAGTTTGGGTTGACGAAGATGTTGTACTTGGGACACATCATAGGGGTGGAGTGAGAGTCCATGAGGAGAAGATCAGGGCCATTAGAGATTGGCCGAAGACGAGGAACATGACAGAACTTCGAGAATTCATTGGCATTTGTACTTACTACCGGAAGTTCGTCAAAAGTTTCTCACAACTTGCTGCACCCCTGACAGATCTGACAAGGAAGGGGGCATTCAATTGGTCGGATACACCGCAGCGAGCCTTTGACAGGCTCAAGGAGGTTATGAGCAACTGCCCAATGCTTGCATTGCTGGATTTTACGCAGCCATTTGTTTTGCAGTGTGATGCGTTGAGAGAGGGGATCGACGCAGTGTTGATGCAGGGAGGTCACCCTATAGACTTTGAGAGCCAGAAGCTCCTTCCGCACGAGAGGTTGTATTCTATATACGACAAGGAGATGTTGGCCATCATGCATGCATTGGCCAAGTTCCGACAATATTTAGTGGGTAACAAGTTTAGGGCGAGGAAAGATCACAACAGCCTCAGGTTCTTTTTGGAGCAGAAGCAACTACAGGAGAGGCAGCAGAAGTGGATCAGTAAGATCCAAGCGTATGACTTTGACGTCGAGTATGTCAAGGGTAAGAACAACGTGGTAGCAGATGCCCTTTCACGTAGGCCAGCCACGTTGTCTCTTATGAGCTTGGACACAGACTGGAGGGCTTGACTCTTGGTAGAGTACTACAAGGACATATTTGCATGTGAGGTTCTGGATGGGTAGGTACAGGGTGGTCGATGAGATCATCTACTACAGGGACCAGATCTTCTTGACTGAGGGATCTCAGCTCAAGAAGAAGATACTTCAGGCATCACATGATTCACCATTGGCCGGCCATCAGGGGTTTACTAAAACCTACAGGGCCATTAGAGAGAGGTTCTCATGGAAGGGACTCAAGGAGGACGTACTCCAGCATGTCCGAGAGTGCGATGTTTGCCAGAGGAACAAGAGGGAGATGAGCCATCCCACAGGATTATTGCAGCCTCTTCCCATTCCGGAGGCGAAATGGGAGTGTATTTCGATGGACTTCATCACAAGGTTGCCCATGGTACAAGGCAAGGATTACATCTTTGTCATCGTTGACTGACTGACAAAGTACGCACAATTTTTTCGCCATACACGCACACTACACAGCAGCGCAGGTGGCCGAGCTATTCTTCAGAGAGGTCTTCAGGCTACATGGTCTTCCTAATACCATCACTAGTGACAGGGACAGGTGTTTCATGGGCGGATTTTGGCAGGAGCTTTTCCGGTTAGTGGGGACAGAGTTGACACTGAGTACCAGTTATCACCCACAGATGGACAGACAGACAGAGATAGTTAACAAGTGGTTGGAGGGCTACTTGCGAAACTATGTCAGTGGGAAGCAACAAGCATGGCTGAAGTGGCTGCATTTGGGGGAGTACTGCTACAACACTACACATCACATGTCCATTGGTATGTCACCAATCTATGCTTTGTATGGATATCATCCTTTATCTTTTGCTGACGTGATGTTTGGTGCTAGCAATGCTCCGAGAGCCAAGATTTGGATCCAAGAGAGTTAGGATATTCTCCGAGCTCTCAAGGATAATATGGCTACAGCACAGAACAAGCAGAAGCTGTATGCTGACAGGAGTTGGGTGGAGAGACAGTTCGAGGTAGGGGACTTGGTCTACTACGATTACAACCATACCGACAGTCGTCACTAAAGCAGAAGGGGCCTGAGAAGCTCAAGCCCCACTTTTATGGGCCATACAGGGTGATATGCAAAATTGGACAGGTTGCGTATGAGTTGGAGCTGCCCCAAGGCAGCAAGATTCATAACATTTTTCATGTATCATGCCTGAAGAAAGCATTGGGGAAACATGTGACAGTAACAAATAAGCTAACACCTATGGATGATGAGGGGTATTTAGTATTGCAGCCAAAGGCTATTATTGATACCAGGGAGAGGCAGTTGCGGAGCAGGACGGTCCAGGTATTGTTGGTGAGGTGGAAGAATTTACCGGATGAGGATGCCACTTGGGAGAGTGAGAAAATTTTACAGCATCCATCACTTCAGTTGCTTGAGGACAAGCAACATTTTGCCGAGCGAGACTGTAATATTCCTAATTAGCCATGGCTAATTGGAATATTCGATTTTGCTCAATTTTGCCTTCTATAGTTATTTATAAATAAAAAATGTGAGGAAAGGGGGACATAACTCACTTTTGGAATAAAGTCACTCCCTAGTAGCACAATGTTGTAACTTAAAGGGGGAGCCAAGGGGGCCAAAGGACCATGTAGAGGAGGGGCCCACGTAGACACTTGGAGGGACTGTGCAGATGTAGAGGAACACGTGGCAAGAGAAAGGGTGCATTGGAGGAGGTGGGCCTTGGGATTGAGAGAAGCCAACGCTATAAAGGAGAGAGAAGCCTTCTCATTTTGGCATTCGATCATGTGCATTTGAGCTAGTCACTTCGACTTAGAGCACGTTGGCTGTTTAGCCTGTCTGCAGCACTGCTTAGTGCATCGAGTGTCTCCACTCGGAGATCTCACCCTTAGCCCCGGGGGACTTCGAGTGCCTGCTCGGGCAAGGTAGTTTCCAACAGTCTTTTCTAGTAGGATTGATCTTTGGAGTTGAGGAGGAGTTGAGCATTTGAGGACTGTGCAATCTTGAGAAAGAGGGACGCAGTTCCTTTTGGTGGGAGTTCCGGATTGGGGTTTTGTGGAGGATTCGAGCTGGGAGATTGAGCAAGGGATCAGCCCTTGAATACTGGAGGATTTTGGCAGAGTTTCGGGCAGAGTTCTAGAGGGTTTTATTCAGTGGCAGCGCAGAGCCTTGAGGGATTGTGTAGATCCTCAAGGGTGTGATTTTTGCAGGTTGGCTATTTCGGAAAAGCTTTCTGGGTTTTTTTGGGTTTATTGAGCAGAGGCTGATTCCAGAGTTTCATCATTTTCTGAGGAGGGAAACAACCCCAAATCCTCACTCGATTTGATGCAGTGGCAGCAGCACAGGGGTTCTCCGACAGCTTGGACACAGTTCAGAGAGAGGCCATTTCTTTACTATTCTGGGTTTATTTCTTCACTTGCCTTGTGCAAGTCGAGGTGCTATCTTTCTGATCACCACCTGTACTCTTTCCATTACTCAGTATAATAAAATGGCTTAGCATTTCTCTCTACATTTCTTGAGTATCTGCTTATATTCCATGTTTATATTATTTTATGTTGCACTACTATTATTTTTATCTCTTTGAACTTCCCGACTACTATATCACTTGTATGTATTTGGTTGGAGTTTACTGGGGTTTGGGGGAATATCCCTGAAATGGGATATTACAGAAATTGAATTTTTAAGATGATATGTCATATTATTTCCGCTACCCAACCTAAGCCTACCCATCTAAGTTGGCTTGATCACCAAGAGACATGTCCCTTCATTCATGGTCGAATTCAATATAAATACAAGATGAAATGCTTCATTTCACCATCAAAAAATTTGTTGATCTTTTCAAAGAAAAGGGACAGAGAATAATTGTTTGGGCAATTTTTTATTAATATATCCATTAAAAACCAGAGGACATAAGTGTGGCTAATTCTATTTCTGTTGAACTACAAAAGTCGGTTTATGCAGCCACCTGTGGAGCCACATGCTTTGGACCTGTGTGCAAACCTGTAGAAGGAGTTCATCTCAGATTATATAGCACAACAAGTGAGGCAAGGACGTCCAAGAATAAGAAGCCAAGTTTGTAGAGAAAGTATATATGTTTGGGTGCAAATTTCCTTGGGTGAGAAAACCGCAGTTCTAAGGCAGCCTGTGTAAAGGATAAGTGGATTGTTTGGTGTGTTTGGATGTGCCTTTCTTGCAGACAAGGATGAAATAAAGTGTTGTAGCTACAACACTATTGGAGGAATATTTGAGTAGGCCGAGAGGGACTCTGTTCTGAGCTTGGACAACCTCTTAACTTCGAACTTCCTGTGGTTGAACAAATCTCTATTGAAACAATCCTTCTAGGCTAGCACAAAGATCAAATTTGAGTCTTCCTGTGGCTTAGTTGATAGACAAACTACTTTGAGCACAACTCATAATTGTGGAGTAAATCTTGACAAATATTTGAGCTTATTAAAGCAGACTTTGACTTGGAAGAAGCAGTGTTCTCAGACTTACTGAATCAATCTTGTGGGCAAATCTAATTTCTGTCTTAGAGACATTAGGGAATTGACTTAAAGAAAGTTTGGGAGAAATCTTTGTATAACAATTTATTGAAGGTTTTTGTGTTAGAAGCTAGTTTTGGACCAACTTTAAAAATAGTCCTATAGCAGCAGTTGAAAGTTTTTTTTCTTCAGATACCCTTTTGTATCCCATTGAAGACCTTTTGAAGGTGGGCCTATAGCATGTTTGAAGACTTAATTTGGACGTTATTTGAAGCATTTGAAGACCTAGATCAACCTACTTGGAGCAACTTTTGAAGGATCTTCGAAGCAGACTTCGATTGACACTGAGAGCAGTATGTTGGGCATAGTTTGGAGCAGTCTTTAAGAAGACTCTTGGTGAATACATCTTAAAGTGAATTTGAAGAAGTCTTGCGGATCTTCTTGATTAGTATATCTTGGAAAGCTATCTTGAAGGTTGTATTGAGAATATCTTGAAGACATCTTGCTGGGGCAAGTATTTTTGATCCTTTTAAAAGCTGACTTGGAGGCATCAGTGGAGATCATGATGCATTGTTGAAGGCCCTCATGATGTGACCTTGAAGAAGTTTGCTTAAGTAACATGAAGGATAGTGGTGACACATTCTGAGAAGACAAAGTTGTCATTGATGAGCTAAGTGCTTAGGAGATCGATTGGGGGCAGTGTTGAAGGTGAAGATATTGTTATAGCTTATTGCAGAAGATATTGGGAGCCGTGAAGAATCGTTGACCTTATCTTGAAGAATAGAAACAAAGGGTTGGAGCCCTAGAGGATAGGAGTCCTCAGGAGATCAAGTTGGAGCCTGTACCAAAGATAGGTTTGGAGCCTTAGAGGTTGGTGCCTCATCATGACAAGGTTGGAACCTTGGAAGATAGGATTGGAGCCCTAGAGGTTGGTGCCTCATCGTGATAAGGTTGGAGCCTTGGAAGATAGGATTGGAGCCCTAGAGGTTGGAGCCTCGTGAAGTCTAAGTCAGTGCTTAGAAAAGTACAGGTTGGAGCCTGGTGGATTGGAGATTGGTGTCTTCATCTAGGGTTGGAGCCCTACATTATATTTTACTTATTGTAAAGAAGAGGATTGAAGTCCTCGTTATTTCTTATTAATAAAAGTATTTATTCTTATTATTCATTTTGTGTTCTAATAAAAAGTGATCTAACTGGTAGAAATAACAATTGAAAAGAAATATTGATTCCCCCCCCCCTCAGTATTTCAAACAATTGGAATTAGAGCCAGTACCTTCACTCAAAGCCTAACAGCTTGAAGGTTGATCCTTAGAACACAAATGACAAAGCCAAGGAAGAAATCCTCCAATCCTTCTAAAGATGTTTGTTCCTCATTCGTGAAAACTAAAGACAATCAAATTGGGAAAGTTCCATTGTGCAATGGAAACTTTGATATATGGAAATCAGTGATCATTGAAAGCATGATGGAAGGAGAATCCAAGGAATATAATACAAAAGTGATGAACGCAACCTTGAATGGGCTACCAGATGCTATAAAGACCAAAGTGGAGAAATGTTCATCGGCAAAAGGTATGTGGGACAAACTTCAAGATCTTCACTCAAAAGGAGCATTGACCATGACTTCTAGTCAAGAAGATCAAGGAAAGCAAGAAGGAAATCCAAAACCCATTAAGGAAGTTGAAAACAAGAGTGAAGACATCAAGGCCAAGGAAGACCTAGAAGATGAATAAAATAAATATGACTTTGAAGAATATCTCATGGCGAAACTTGTAGTTGCCCTAGAAGAGATTAGCAGTTTGGAAAAGGAAAATGAAGAGCTTAAGAAGCAATTACAAGATGGTGACCATAGCCTTGACAAGACAAGGAAGGAAGTTGACCTATTTAAGCTTCAGGTACAAAAAAAAGATAAGGAGCTCACCAAGCTAAAGGAGGATTGTCATTAAAACAAGAAAAGACATCAGGGAGAAGTCATATCCATGACAAATCAATTAGATAAAGAAAAGAAAAGGGAAGACACTTTTTCAAGCCATATTGAACAAAGACACGAGGACTTGAACAAACTTGAAGCGAAAATTGTTCAATACAAGGAAGAGGTCTCCTCCCATAAATCTCAACTAGAAGAAGCAAAGAAACAAGCACGAGGAGATGAAAAGGTGATGGAAGTTTTGACCCTCCTAGAAGGACATGTAGAAGAAGCAAAAAAGGAAATAAAGGCCATGACATGCCAACTTGAAGAAAAGAATGAAGATATATCCAAATTAAAATCATATGTCACCTCACTTAAGACCCAATCATGTGCAGCAACCAAGATGGAGGAGGAAATGGAGAACCATCTAGCAAAGAAGGATGAAGAATGAAAGATGGTGAAAGAAGAAATTGATATCCTAAAGAAAGAAGTTGATCATCTGAACAAGAGTCTAAAGAGCTCTCAAACCCTAGATGACATCTTAAGTCATCAAAGATATCCTCCTGATAAATCAAGTCTTGGTTATGCAGGTGAACCCTCAAACAAAAATGATGCAAACCCTAATGCATCAAACAAAAAGCATGTGGAGAGGCTTGGAAAAAATATTGATGCCCCAAGTTCTAGCAAAAGCAAGGAGAAGAGTCAAGATGACATTGGAAGAAACCCTACTCTAAGAATATATGCAGATGGTGTCAAAGATGCAAGAGGAAATGGATATCATCAAAGGATCCCAATACATAATGATTTTAGAAGTACATCAAGGCAATCTCCATCCTCCAAGTACCAAAGTATATTTTTTGGTTATTGCTATTCTTGTACAAAATTTGGGCACATGGAAAAGGATTGTAGGGCATACCACAAGGACAAATATAATGGTCCACATCAGTGCCCTAGAAGCAAATATGCAAGAATAAGTCATGATTCCTCATTCATGAACAAGATATAATGCTTCATTTGTCATAGCATTGGACATATGGCCATGATTGTAACTTGACTTGGGTTCCTAACCAAGCTAAAAACATGACTACCAAGCAAGAGAAGAAAGTCACACAAGTTTGGAGAAGAAAGGAAATTGGATCAGAAATCCTCTTGAACACTCGAGACATCAACTCACGTTGTTGATCTAATAAGTACATCTTTGGCAAGTTTTGATGATGAAATTCTGCCAAAAAGGAGACCATGCATACTGTTAGGGGGAGTTCATGATTCTTGACCATTCTTGCAGAAGCTATCCGCGAAAGAGCCCTATGAAACCCTTGATGAGTCACACATGGAAAATCTTGATAAATCATCTCTCGAGAATAATTCTCTTGAAGAAAATCATGAAGGGTGCAAGATATCTTCCAAGGCAACAATATTTCTTATCCTTAGCAAAAAGAAGAGCTAGAGCAGCTTATGTAGGCAGGGGGAGTTGGTGGATCATCTACCTCATCCATTTCCATGAAAACATGCAAAGGCTTAGGGGAAGCAAGTACATTAAAGAAGAGCACCATGACAGGGGGGGAAACATATCTATGAATAACTATCATTGATGAAGAAAATACGATGAAGAGAAGTAACTTGATAGGGGGAACACTTGGGCACCCCATTTGCCATTGATGTCAAAGGGGGAGAGAATGTTGAGAGGGCAACAATATTGCCATCAACGAAAAAGGGGGAGACTGTTGGTCAAGGTTGTCATTGATGTCAATATAGCATTATTGGAGATGGAAAATATTCTTGTGATACATGAACGTCATGCAAACCTTAGGTGCTAAGTATGCCATTAATGAAGAAGTCTAAAATGCCCATGATGCCCTAAACATGAAGATTGATGTATCATCCCTTACTGCCAATTATGTGCCTAATATACAAGCCCTTGCCCTAATGATACGATGTCCTTTCTCTTGTTGAATCTATAGCCCTCATCTATATGATGACAAGCCCTCCTTGATTGATGCTCATAGAAACTTAGCTTTTAATAAAATAAGGATGCCTAATTCTAAAGAAGAAGGATGAAGCCCTAATCCTAATGAAGAAGGATGAAGCCCTAATCCTAATGAAGAAGACCTTGCCCTAATATCCATGACAATCCTTAGATCATTAATGATGGATCCGTAATCCTAATCACCTTGATGGCCAAAGTCTATGATGAAGGAATCCTAAAAATTGATTGCCTAAAAATAAAATCCTAATGGTTGCCATGAAAAATAATAATGATAGTTTCACAAATATAATTTTCTTAATGGGAAAATGATCTCACCTAAGGAAGAAATTTACATCATCTTGTACAATATATTTTCCCTTTTTAATGAGCTATTATACACCTTCTAACTCCTAGATTGGGAGAAATTGAATTTTTAAGATGATTTATCATAATATTCCCCCTAGCCGACCTAAGCCTACTTGTCTAAGTCGGCTTGACCACCAAGAGACATGTCCCTTTGTTCATGGTCGAATTCAGTATAAATACAAGTTGAAACGCTTCATTTCACCATAAAAAAATTCGGTGATCTTTTCAGAGAAAAGGGACAGAAATAGGAAGGAGGCCAAAGAGGACAGAAACTCACCATTTGGGCAATTTTTATTGAGACATCCATTACAAAACAGAGGACATAAGTGTGGGCTAATTCTATTTTTGTTGAACTACAAAAGTCGGTTCATGCAGTCACCTGTGGAGCCACATACTTCGGACCTGTGTGCAGACCTGTAGAAGGAGTTCATCTCAAATTATATAGTACAACAAGTGAGGCAAGGACGTCCAAGAATAAGAAGCTGAGTTTGTAGAGAAAGTATATCTGTTTGGGTGCAAATTTCATTGGATGAGAGAACGCAGTTTTGAGTCAGCGTGTGTAAAGGATAAGTGGATTGTTTGGCGTGTTTGGATGTGTCTTTCTTGGAGACAAGGATGAAATAAAGTGTTGTAGCTACACCACTATTGGAGGACTGTTTGAGTAGGCTTAGAGGGACTCCGTTCTGAGCTTGGACAACCTCTTAACTTTGAACTTCCTGTGGTTGAACATATCTCTATTGAAACAACCCTTCTAGGTTAGCACAGAGCTCAAATTTGACTCTTCTTGTGGCTTAGTCGAGAGACAAAATACTTTGAGCATAACTCAGAATTGTGGAGTAAATCTTGACAAATCTTTGAGCCTATTAAAGCAGATTTTGACTTGGAAGAAGAAGTGTTCTCAAACTTCTTGAACCAATCTTGTGGGCAGATCTAATTTATGTCTTAGAGACATTGAGGAATTGACTTAAAAGAAGTTTGGGAGAGATCTTTGTATAAGCAGTTTATCGAAGGTGTTTGTGTTAGAATATAGTTTTGGACCAGATTTAAGAATAGTCCCGTAGCAGTAGTTGAAATCTTTTTTTCTTCGAACAGTCCTGAGATAGCCTTTTGCAGCACATTGAAGACCTTTTGAAGGTGGGTCTATAGCTGGTTCAAAGACTTACTTTGGATGGTTATTTGAAGCATTTGAAGACCTAGATCAACCTGCTTGGAGCAACTATTGAAAGCGTTTTTTCTTCGAACAGTCCTGAGATACCCTTTTGCAGCACATTGAAGACCTTTTGAAGGTGGGTTTATAGCTGGTTTGAAGACTTACTTTGGATGGTTATTTGAAGCATTTGAAGACCTAGATCAACCTACTTGGAGCAACTATTGAAGGATCTTCGAAGCAGACTTGGATTGACATTGACAACAGTATATTGGGCATAGGTTTGGAGCAGTCTTTAAGAAGACTCTTGGTGAATACATCTTAAAGTGAATTTGAAGAAGTCTTGGGGATCTTATTGATTAGTATATCTTGGAAAGCCATCTTGAAGGTTTTTGTGAGAGTATCTTGAAGACATCTTGTTGGGGCAAGTATTGTTGAAAATATTTTAGACGCTGACTTGGAGGCATTAGTGGAGATCATGATGCATTGTTGAAGGCCCTTATGATGTGACCTTGAAGAAGTTTGTTTAAGTAACATGAAGAGCAGTGGTGACACCTTCTGAGAAGACAAAGTTGTCGTTGATGAGCTAAGTGCTTAGGAGTTCGATTGAGGGCAATGTTGAAGGTGAAGATATTATCATGGCTTATTAAAGAAGATATTGGGAGCCATGAAGAATCATTGATGTTATCTTGAAGAATCGAAGCAAAGGGTTGGAGCCCTAAAGGATAGGAGTCCTCAAGAGACCAGGTTGGACCCTGTAGCAGAGATAGGGTTGGAGCCTCTTGAAGTCCAAGTTGGTGCTTGGCAAAGTACAAGTTGGAGCCTAGTGGATTGGAGATTGGTGTCTTCATCTAGGGTTGGAGCCTAGTGGATTGGAGATTGGTGTCTTCATCTAGGGTTGGAGCCTTACACTATATTTTACTTATTGTAAAGAAGAGGATTGACGTCATCATTATTTCTTATTAATAAAACTATTTATTCTTATTATTTGTGTTCTAATAATAAGTGATCTAACTAGTAAAAATAGCAATTGAATAGAAATATTGATTCACCCCCCCCCCTTCAGTATTTCCAAGAACCCCTTGTAAAGGTATATCCTATAGAACTAGGCTCAAGCATCCTCTTAGCCTTTCTTAGAGAGCTTATCACCTTGCTTTCAAAGAAATCAAGCCAATTATTTGAGCTTCTCTTGTGAATAGGCTTTAGGAATCACCCATATCTTATTATTGATCCATCCATTCTCGTTATTCCCCTTATACCAAGTCTCCTCCCATCGATGAAAGTCTGTAAAGAGCAGAGATCCTTAGGTAAGGTGAAAATGGGCTATTTCTCTATTGTTGCCCCTTGACCTAGTAGTTGCTCAATAAGGTCCCCTCCTAGGACCCCTACTAGTTTGAGTGGTAATAGGTCCACATAGGGTTAGCCTCCCCATCCCCTTGTCCACACCTTGGTTCGGGCCTGAAATGATGCCTCGGAGGTTGATGCAACTAAAATTAAAAGAAAAAGTATAATTTTGCGACTTACAACAAGAAATGTGCCACAAAATGCAAAAGATGGTCGAGACATACAAATTTAGCACATGGGAAAAAGCCAAACATGATATGTACCCTTATCTACAGCCATCACCCTGGTTTCTATGGGCCCTAGATGAGCCCTCTCCACATGAGGGAACCCATGATTGTCCCAACCCCTGGTAGGCAATGAATTACCCCACCTTACGGGGGTATCTACTGTTGTTCATATATAGGGGGTATCTTGGCCAGCTATGGGGAAGCTAGCAAGATCATGAAGGTGTTGCGCATGTATGCACAATGACGAGTGCAACCATAGACAAACCCATGGCTCAAGGAATATTTAGTATGCATGAATTATGGGGTGGAATCCACTAGAACGATGAGAGGTTGCCCAGTTGAGGAAGGTGACAAACCAGATCCATCCTCATCCTTACAGCAGAGACACTAGAAGTGCTCAGGCCATGGGGGTGCATCCATTCATGGGAAAAGTTGATAGAATCAAGGCACTAGAACTTCTCAAAAGGAGTGGAAAGGATAAGGGCAGTTAGCGGGTGAGACCAGGGTGCGCTTCTACTAGTGGAGACCTGGATTTAGATATTAGGAGTTTGAGAAGGAGGCTGAGAATGAGGCAGAGGACATGCGAGAGTGTGAGGATCATGAAGACATACCCAGTGAGGTGCTTGAGTCACCCTTGTTGGGGATCCCCTTGCTAGCTCCAGTTAACACCTTAGTGGAGAGAGTAAAGCATACACTCAGAGGGCCATCTATTGAGGAGGTGGCACCCATGGATGAGGTGCCGACAATTGATGAAGTACCCAACACTATGACCACATTTTCAGACGATGGCCGCCCAAAACATATTGATGAGGTGCCTGGAGACATATTCACTGTTGAGAAGGTTCCAAAATACATAGAGGGGTCTAGAGCTATGACCAAGTCTACAAATGATAGCCACCCACAACAGTTTCATCCGTTACAAGCCAACCTTCTAGCATTGAAAAGGAAGGCCATGACAGTATGAGGGGCCATTCTGCAGTAGAACGAGGATCTAGAGGGCACGAGAGAAATTTGTGCTGATTGAGAAGCCAAACTGACTCACCTTGGGGAACGATTGGATTCCTTAATGGTACAGCTAGAGTACACATTGGAGTGTCGAAGTAGCCCCCTTCAAACATACATAGATGGTGCTTGTAGCACTATTAGGTTTCTTCTGCATGTTGGAGAGGGAGAGGCAGATCACCTCCACAGATTTTATGTGTTGACCAAGGTGGTGAGATAAGGCGACATGAATTGTGTAGGGTACAACATTCACAAAATGAAGGTCTTGTTCTATGTACGAGAGTTTGTGCATTCAATTCCTCTCTTGGGGTTTGATGGCGATAGATTCTGAGTTGGTATCTAGTGGATGTTTATTTAGGGTAGCATCAGATGTGCTCTAGCCACGCAAATTGGTGGAAAGGCTAAAGCACATGAGATCTCCAAACCCCAGAAATGGTTTGGGAAAAATCTAACCAGTTTGGGAGATATTAAAATAATTAATATATTTTATGGAGTCCCTAAGTCTAAACTTAGGGAAAATAAAATATTAATGTGAATTAATATAAAACTGAGTTAGAATGGTCCAAAAGTCATGGATCAAGCTAGATCTAATCTTAGTCGTTGATTAGGGACTTAATCTCGGTCGTTGAATTGTCAACGAGAAAAGTATAAAAGGAGGCTTGAGGGTCACTTGGAGAACACCGAGTTGATCAAGAATTCGATCTTCTGGGGTAGGGCTCGCTGAGGAAATAAAAGGAGTGATCAAAGTTTCAACTAAGGGGCAGTGAACACAATAGCAGAGGGGCGGAGATAGTACCGGGAGCATCAGCGCAGAAACCGAGAGAGGGTTGAAACAAAGCCAGCTAGAGGCCATGCAGAAGCAATGAGAGGCCACGCAGAGGCAACCAAGAGCTGCGCAAAGCCTGAGGAGGCCCAACGTGGGAGACGCAGAGGCTCCAGAGGTTGACACAGAGCCCCGAGAGGCTGACGCTGGGCAGACACTAGGCCAGAGAGGCTGACGCAGACCTTAGAGGTTGACGTTCAGAGATTTCGTGGGGCAGATTAGGGCTAATATTTGTCTCCGACTGAGAGGTACCACTGTCGAGGGCATTCTCTGATGGGTAAGCCATTTCTGGCACCCAGATTGTATTCTGAAACTGCTTAATGATAAAACCCTCAGATAGTTGCTTAGTTTTCCCGCGTTGGGTTTTCCAGGCATATTAGTCCAAAAATAACAGTGTCACCTGTGTGCTTGTTTTTCCTTATGTTGATGATCTGTATGTGTTGAGACTGTACTTGTATTTATTTTCAGTATTTACATGGTAAATAACTTGTTAATTAACAAAACAAGTAGGAAGAAATAAATCAGGAAGTACACAAAGGATTTCTAATAGTTAGACTTAGAAATTCCAACGTGGTATCAAAGCGTGGTTGCAGATCACAAAAAAACTGAGGACATCAGCCGAGCAGAGCAACAACAGCAGAAAACAGTTGTCCCGAGTGATAGAAGTTGTTCCTAGCAGAGAAGTAGCAAGGAAGGGGTGACGCAGTTCCTACGTCATCAAGTTTGAGACAGGAAGAGGATCAGTGCAGTGGCAAAGGGGAGAAGACTCGACCTACGCAGTGCCCAGTCATCTTTCTCAGTCAGGAAGGATTGACGCCCATGGCCAGGAGGTGCAGATCTTGTTGGTGCCGGGATTGCACAGAGCCTAGCAGTTCTTAACCTTTAGTTTGTTGGAGCTTAGGAGGTTGTGGGTAAGTTGCAGAGTGAAGCTGGTGGGGTACTGTAGTCAGAATAGTACCTAACAGGGCAAGACCAAGGAGGACGAAGTTGCTGTCGAGGATTTCTAGCCAATAAATTTGGATCAATGGTGCAATTTCACTAAGGATCGAAGTGGGGGTATCTCGACATTGGTAGGGGGGTTTCTAGGAGGGAAATCGAGGTTCAGAGAGTCACACCGATAACTTCCAGAAGCGAAGTAGAGGAGCAGCGAGATGGCAATGAACGGGGTAAGAGACCAAGACAGACTGGACAGAGCCTTAAACTTCATAATCTAGAAGGCCAGAATCTTATCTGTTCTAGACAGGAACTATCTCAAGCACTTCATCTTAAGGACAATAGCGGTCCCAGTTGACCCCGATGATAACAATAAGTACGAGGATGCAATGGCGAGGACCAAGAGCATCATCCTTGACGGGGTCAAAGACCATGTAGTACCACACATTGCTGAGAAGAATACGACAAATGAAATGTGGGCGACCGTAAAGAAGTTGTATCAGCATACTTCTGTGCAGAGGAAGATGCTACTAGAAAATCAGCCTACGATCATACCAGATGTAGAAGGGAGAACAGATCGACACCTTCCTCGGTCAATTGAAAGAGACTCAGGATCAGCTGACTTCCATAGGGGCCAGCCGGATCAAGAATTGATGGTGAGAACAGCCCTGAACACAGTCTCTTAAGACTGGGAGGTGTTTGTCCAGAGCATACTGGGCAGGGCGACTCTTCCAGATTGGGAGGAAATGTCAGCGACTCTTTGCCAAGAAGAGATCAAAAGGCTAAGCAAGGCAAGAAGTAGTAGCAAGGGGATCAGAATCAAGAAGGAGGAAGAGGAGGATGTTGCCCTAGCATCTGAGGGAAAGCAAGAGAAATGGAAGAAGAAAGACCTCTCCAAGGTCAAATGCTTCAACTGTGGAGAACTGGGTCACTACGTGAGCCAGTGTCCGAGGAAGAAGAGCAAAGGAGAGGCTTCTGAGAGCAAGGCTACGCCAGCAAGGGCGGAGAAAGAAGTGGAGACAGATGATGACTGTGCCATGAGTGCTCATATGCCACTTGAGAGGAAGTGGGGAGACATCGAGTTGTAGTCAGAAGGACTACAGGCGATGAGGGGCAGGATCCTCGAGGTACCTAACCTCGTGGATTATACCTTGCTACAGGAGCCCCGAAGAGGAGTAGCAGGACTGGTGGATGTCGGTAGAGACGGATGCGGATGGAGCGACAAAGGGAGCTACAATAAAGGAGTCCTAGGACAGCGTGAGGCAGCAGTGCGAGATGCACAGAGTTGTTGCAGCAGTGCAGAGGTCAGAGAGGGAGCACTTGTCAGTGACAGAGCCAACTTCAGCATAGGGAGTGTTCCTAGCCTGACAGAGATGTCAGAGTTGGGAGATCAGTTACTTCTCAGTAACTGAGTTGCAGTGCAGCTCTTAGCAGTGGTAGTGCTATGGGCAGCATGATGAGAGGGGTTGCAGTGCAGATGCAACAGTGGCAGTGCTATGGGAAGCATGATGAGAGGGGTTGCAGTGCAGATGCAACAGTGGCAGTGCTATGGGCAGCATGATGAGAGGGGTTGCAGTGCAGATGCAACAGTGGCAGTGGCAGGGCCATTGGCAGTAGCACGGATGCAGAGGGAGTTGTTGTACCGATGCAACAGTGGTAGTTGGCAGGGCCATGAGTAGCAATACATGATGCAGCAGTGCAGAGGATGTTGGGCAACAGGTCTAGCATCAACACAGGGACTGATGTCGGATGATCAGGGTGATGCTCAATGAAGAGTATTACTAGAGCATAGTCCTCGCTAAGAGGGAGTATTGATTTGGTGTAGCATCGGATGTGATCTAGTTACGAAAATTTGTGGAGAGGCTAAAGCACATGAGATCACCAAAACCCAGAAATGGTTTGGGTAGAATCTAACCAATTTGGCAGATATTAAAATAATTAATATTTTTAATAAAGTCCCTAAGTCTAAACTTAGGGAAAATAAAATATTAATGTGAATTAATATAAAACTGAGTTAGAATGGTCCAAAAGTCATGGATCAAGCCAGATCTAATCTTAGCCGTTGATTAGGGACTTAATCTTGGCTGTTGAATTTCCAATAAGAAAAGTATAAGAGGAGGCGTGAGGGTCACTTGGAAAACACCGAGTTGATCAAGAATTCGATTTTCTGGGGTAGGGCTTGCTGAGGAAATCGAAGGAGTGATCAGAGTTGCAGTTGAGGGGCAGTGAATGTAGTAGCAGAGAGGCAGAGATAGTACCGGAAGCATCAGTGCAGAAGCCAGGAGAGGGTTGATGCAGAGCCAGCTAGAGGCCATGTAGAAGCAGCCAGAGGCCACGCAAAGGCAACCAAGAGCTGCGCAGAGCCAGAGGAGGGCCAACGTGGGAGATGCAGAGGCTCTAGAGGCTGACGCAGAGCCCCGAGAGGTTGACGCTAGGCCAGAGAGTCTGATGCTGGGCAGACACTAGGCTAGAGAGGCTGAAGCAAACCCTAGAGGTTGACGCTCGGAGATTTCGTGGGGCAGATTGGGGCTAATATCTATCTCCGACTGAGAGGTACTACTGCTGAGGGCATTCTCTGTTGGGTGAGTCATTTCTGGCACCCAGATTGTATTCTGAAACTGCTTAATAATAAAACCCTCAGATAGCTGCACCAGATTTCCCGCATTGGGTTTTTCCGGTGACATTAGTCCAAAAATAACGGTGTCACTTGTGTGCTTGTTTTTCCTTCAGTTGATGATTTGTATGTGTTGAGACTGTACTTGTATTTATTTTTAGTATTTACATTGTAAATAACTTGTTAATTAACAGAACAAGTAGGAAGAAATAAATAAAAAAGTACAGCAAGGACTTCTAACAATTAGACTTAGAAATTCCAACATGGTATCAGAGCGTGGTTGCAGATCATAGAAGAACTGAGGACATCCATCGAGCAGAGCAGAGCAACAGCAGCAGAAAACAATGGTCTCAAGTGACAGAAGTTGTTCCTAGCAGAGAAGCAGCAAGGAAGGGGTGACGTAGTGACTGCATCATCAAGTTTGAGCCGGGAAGAGGATCAATGCAGTGGTAGAGGGGAGTAAACTCAACCTACGCAGTGCCCGGTCATCTTTCTCAGTCAGGAAGGATTGATGCCTGTGGCCAAGAGGTGTGGATTTTGCTGGTGCCGGGATTGCGTAGATCCTAGAAGTTCTAACCTCCAGTTTGTTGGGGCTTAGGAGGCTGTGGGTAAGTTGCAGAGTGAAGCCGGTGGGGAACTATAGTAAGAACAAAACCTAATATTTCAAGACCAAGGAGGAGGGAGTTGTTGCCGAGTATTTCTAGCCAAGAAATCTCGATCAGCGGTGCAGTTGCACTAAGGATCGGAGTGGGGGCATCTTGACATTGGCAGAGGGGTTCCTAAGAGGGAAATCGAGGCTCAGAGGAAGTCACACCAAGAACTTCCAGAAGGGAAGTAGAGGAGAAGCAACATGGCAATGAACGGGGTAAGAGACCAGGACAACTAGAAGGAGCCTCAAACTTCGTAGTCTGGAAGGCCAGAATCTTATCCGTTCTAGACAGGAACTATCTCAAACACTTCACCTTGAGGACAATAGCAATCCCAGTAGACCTAGTTGATAATGATAAGTACGAGGATGCAATGGCAAGGGCCAAGAGCATCATCCTTGACGGGGTGAAGGACCATGTAGTACCACACATTGCCAAGAAGAATACGGCAAATGAGATGTGGGAGGCCCTAAAGAAGTTGTATCAACATACTTCCATGCAGAGGAAGATGCTACTAGATCGACACCTTCCTCAGTCGATTAAAGGAGATCCGAGATCACTTGACTTCCATAGGGGTCACGCCGAATCAAGATTTGATGGTGAGAACAACCCTGAACGCAGTCTCTGAAGACTGGGAGGTGTTTGTCTAGAGCATACTGGGCAAGGCGCTTCTAGATTGGGAGGGAATGTAAGCAGCTCTTCGCCAAGAAGAGATCAGAAGGCTAAGCAGGGCGGGAAGTAGCGACAAGGGGATCAGAATCAAGGAGGAGGAAGAGGAGGACATTTCCCTAGCATCTGAGGGAAAGCAGGAGAAATGGAAGAAGAAGGACCTCTCCAAGGTCAAATGCTTCAACTGTAGGCACTGGGTCACTATGCGAGCCAGTGTCCGATGAAGAAGAGCAAAGGAGAGGTTTCCGAGACCAAGGCTGCGCCAGCAAGGGCAGAGAAAGAAGTGGAGACAGATGATGACTATGCCATGAGTGCTCATATGCCACTTGAGAGGAAGTGGGGAGACATCGAGCTGTAATCAGAAGGACTACAGGTGATGAGGGGCAAGATCCTCGAGGTACCCAACCTCTTAGATTCTACCTTGCTACGGGACCCCCGAAGAGGAGTAGTAGGACTGGCGGATGTCGGCAGAGATAGATGCAGATGGAGCGATAGAGGGATCTACAGTGAAGGAGTCCTAGAACAGCATGAGGCAGCAGTGCAAGATGCACATAGTTGTTGCAGTAGCGCAAAGGTCAGAGAGGGAGCACTTGTCAGTGACAAAGGTAGCTTCAACATCGGGAGTGTTTCTAGCCTAACATAGATGTCATAGTTGGGAGATTAGTTACTTCCTTCTCAATAACTGAGTTGCAGTGCAGCAGTTAGTAGTGGCAGTGTTATGGGAAGCACGATGCAGTATGATGAGAGGGGTTGTAATGCAGATGCAACAGTGTCAGTGGCAGAGCCATGGGCAGCAGCACGGACGTAGAGGGAGATGTCGTACAGATGCAATAGTGGCAGTGGCAGGGCCATGGGTAGCAGGTACATGATGCAACAATGCAGAGGATGTTGGGCAGGAGGCCTAGCATTAACACAGGGACTAATGCCGGATGATCAGGATGATGCTCAGTGAGGAGTATTACTAAAGCATAGTCCTCGCGTGTTGATTTGGGGTAAAGGCTAAAGCACATGACATCTCCAAAACCCAAATATGGTTTGGGCAGAATCTAACCAGTTTGGGAGATATTAAAATAATTAATATTTTTAATGGAGTCCCTAAGTCTAAACTTAGGGAAAATAAAATATTAATTTGAATTAATATAAAACTGAGTTAGAATGGTCCAAAAGTCATGGGTCTAGTCAGATCTAATCTTAGCCATTGATTAGGGATTTAATCTCAATCGTTGAATTGTCAACGAGAAAAGTATAAGAGGAGGCTTGAGGGTCACTTGGAAAACACTGAGTTGATCAAGAATTCGATTTTCTGGGGCAGGGCTTGCTGAGGAAATCGAAGGAGTGATCAGAGTTGCAGCTAAGGGGCAGTGAATGCAGTAGCAGAGAGGCAAAGATAGTACCGGGAGCATCAGCGTAGAAGCCGGGAGAGGGTTGACGCAGAGCCAACTAGAGGCCACGCAGAAGCAACCAGAGGCCACGTAGAAGCAACCAGAGGCCACGCAGAGGCAGCCAGGAGTTGCGCAGAGCCTGAGGAGGGCTAGCGTGGGAGGCGCAGAGGCTCCAGAGGCTGACACAGAGCCCCGAGAGGCTGATGTTGGGCAGACACTAGGCTAGAGAGGCTAACGCAAACCCTAGAGGTTGAACTGGGAGATTTCGTGGGGCAGATTAGCGCTGATATTTGTCTCCGACTAAGAGGTACTACTGTCAAGGGCATTCTCTGTGGGGTGAGCCATTTCTGGCACCCAGATTGTATTTTGAAACTGCTTAATGATAAAACCCTCAGAGAGCTACACAAGTTTTTCCGCATTGCGTTTTTCCGGGACATTAGTCCAAAAATAACGGTGTCACTTGTGTGCTTATTTTTCCTTCAGTTGATGATTTGTATGTGTTGAGACTATACTTGTATTTATTTTCAGTATTTGCATGGTAAATAGCTTGTTAATTAATAGAACAAATAGGAAGAAATAAATCAGAAAGTACAAGAAGGATTTCTAACAGTTAGACTTTAGAAATTCCAATAATGGAGTGGGTTAGTTGTCGCAATATATCCCTGGCCATAGTTCTGCAAGGGCCATGGCTTACGAGATGGCTCCAGTGCTAGACTATTACTGAGATTCAGGTGGGATCTCCACATCAAATCAAGGATTTGGTCGATGATAACAACAATTTTTTGATGCCTGAGTACATACACATTGAGATTTCCATCGGAGTTCTAGACAACCTTTACTAACAGGATGGATTGATAGGGGATCTGGAAAATTCCATGAGTTGCCATGGCAGGCTGGTCAGACATGGGATTTTAGGAGGATCAACACACTCCGGCAGGGGCTGATCGGAGGTGGTGGAATAGGCTGACTACTAGACAGAGCGTTGTATGGGGATGAGGATTTTCCACGGATATGTGGGACGCAGAGGTCACAGAGCAACAAAACCTTAGTGACACAACCACTCGCACTTAGGGAGGTTTTCCTATTAAATCTCTCTGAGAGGATCAGGAGCAGAGATCCACTTATCTGAAGTTATGGAGGTTTGGTAGTAGAGATGGCGACCCCAACATGATGCGAGATGATGCCTATGGACTCAGTCTTAGATCTTGATATCCAGGGGTTTATAGGGGTATGCAACGGTGCGCAACAGTATTCGAAGGAGCACAAAGGTGTGCAGTGGTGCGCAGTGATGTGCAAGGTTACACCATGGTGTAGGAGTTGTTCACATCACAGTGCATTTTCTTAGAGAGTGATGGACACATTGAAACAAGAGGGATACCAGTTTATCCAGAATGATGGAGCAACATGTAGCAAGGTTTGGCAGTGCACAAAGATGTGCGACTGGGAGCAGGTGTATGCCAAGGGACATGAGGATACATGGTTATATGTATTAGTGTGCGGGGCTACACTACAGAATGAGGGAGTGCTACTAGCAGAGAGATTTCTTGATGAGGATGTCAGGCATGCCATTGGGATGGACATACCCAGGTTGGGAGAGCAGATCAGTCACGGGACGGGTCGAGAGTGTCCACGCGGGTTCTTAATCATACACATCGAAACCCAAGCATCTTCTACTCGTTGGCACCACATGCAGTTGAGCAGAGCCTTGTTGTGTTCATTCCAGACCCACATTGTGGATAACAGGACTTGGAGGATTTGCCTAAGACGACGCTTTGAGATTTAGTCCCTCAAAGGCATGATAGATATTCTCCAGCGGAGGAGCAGGGTCGGTGCATGAGTTGACAGCCATAGGATGGGAGATGAGGTGATCTTCTACAAGGGTGGCATAATGTTCATCATTGAGCCTACACCTGGGGAGCTGGTCACAAGGGAGACATGTGCCACTCTTTCCAAAGGGCATGTCGGGATCTTGTATGAGCAAAGGATACCGTGTATGACTGGTGTATTTTTCCAGTGGATGTTCATGCCCCAAACATTGTATTGGAAAATTATCGAGAGGCTAAAAGGGAGACTTAGTGGTGATGGTTGGCAGGAGCAGGATGAATCCACATACACTGAGTCGATTGCGAGTATCGGATACCCATCTATTAGATGTATTTAAGGGATATCTATTTGGCACATGTGGTTTCTAGTGGTCATTAATGTGAAAATTCGGCTAACCCTAAATCCTACTGCAGCAACTGATTTAGTTTCTTCTTTTTGTTAAATAAATTGAACAAATTATTTACTGTGTTCTACGGCAAACATTGAAACTAATTCACTGCGGCCTTCACAAAATAAATATTGCAAAAGAAAAATAACTTTGGAAGAATAGATGCACACACACAAATACACAATTATTTTTGGACTAAGTCCCCGAAAAAACACAACTCGGGAAAACCAATGCAATAGCTGTGGGTTTTAATATAAGCAGTAGTAAATCTAAGTACAAGACTATGGATGCTCAAATATAACAATCCATACAGGGAAATGACTGACAATAAATCTAGTGAGAAAATCTCACTCCCACTGGCGATCCGACACCAACATTGGCTCAAGTTGACCTGCTCTTTGTTGCCTCGGCGCAGTCACTGCGTCAGCCTACGCAATGCTGCATCCCACAACTCAAAACTGCTTCCCTCTTGCTATCTGATCAACTGTTGTCTGGAAGATGGATCCTCCTAGCCTCCAGACTCTCTCTTTGGCTTCTGGCACTGAATCACTACTTCTCCCCAGTGAAATACAGAATCCCCTCTGAAGCACTAAGTTGCCTCTACGTTCCCTCTTTGTGGCATTCACTGCCTCTCTACAATGCACTCACCAAAGCTAGAAAAACTTCCTCCGGCCTTAAAATCCTTGCCCCTCTCTCATTACCTCGAGCTTACTAGCTCTCTCTCCTACAACCTCACTGCTACTCTGTAAATCGATCTGCCAGTGAAATCGAACTGTTGGTGTGTGATGTGTGTTCTTCTAGCCCCTTCGAGTTTCTTCTTATAATCTCTCATTGAGACATCAACGACCATGATTAAAACTTAATCGATGGCTAAGATTAACTAGAACTCGATCCATTTCCTTTTCTAGAAGATTCTCTCCATGAATTAATTAATACCCTTTAATTAATCACATTTCCTATGTTTAGACTTAGGAAACATGAAAAAACGATTATTTATTTTAATTAAGTTCTCTAGGGGGAATTTCTAGAAACAATTTCTGGGTTTTGGAGAATGCATGTATTCTATCCTCTCCACCAAATTTTGTGGCTATAACACATCTGATGCTACAAAAACTAACACTCCCTCTTAGCAAGGAAAGTGTTCTAGCACTGCAACCCACTGAAGCAACACCCTGTCTCTGCACCATCTCCTGTCACACTGTTGATGTCTAGTTGCTATTGCCCACCAACTACTGCACAAATCTAATAAATGGTGGATCTGTGTTGTTGTTGGCCTTGCTGAACTTCTGCCAACACTGCATCTGCATTGCAACTCCCTCTCCATCTATTGCTGCTACAATTGCAACAACTGCAACTAAAAAGCATCCAAAATACTGAATCAACTGTGATCAGTATGATGCATCTATCTCCTGCATCTTTCACTGTTGTTAGTATCTGCGTTGTCACTGAAGCCTCTGCGCTGCCGCTGACTCGACTCTGTGCCAACTACACTGCGACCAACTATGCACTGCTGCTCAGTCTCAGACCGCTACTAGCTACGACATTTGTCACTCTGGCACCTAACTGCACCAACTGCCATTGATCCATCCTACTATTGTGTGTTATGGGTTCCTGTAGAAAGGCATTGATTTATGAGGTGGACCTCCTCAAGAATCTTGCCCATCCTGTAGCTCTGTCGGGCTACAAAACCAAATCACCCCACCTCTCTCCTAGAGGTATATCCATGATCATGGAAAACTCTTCCTCCAATCTGGAGGACAGCCTGTCGATCCCTGCGGATGCAACCTGCTGATCCTCCTTCTCCTCTTTGTCCTTCTTTCTGAGAGGACATTGTGTGCTGTAGTGGCCAAGTTCACCACATCTGAAGCAATTGACCTTGGAAAGGTTCTTCTTCCTCTTGTGCTACTCCTCCTGCCCCTTTGATGCAAGGGCTACATTTTCCTCTCCCTTCACTTGCTTCGTCCCACTATTGTTGCTACTGCAACTGATGGTGCTCTTCACAAAATCTCGCCTCATCTGCTCATGCAAATCAGCCCACATTCAGTCCCACTCTGGAAACTTGTCTCCGCCCAGAATACTCTGGACGAAGCCTTGCCAGTCTTCAGAAACGTTGTTGAGAGCTAATCGCACCAATTCTATAGGTTGGGTGCTAACCCTACTACAGACACCTGGTCTCGGACATCGTGAATCCTAGTGAGGAAGGGGTCTATGCGCTCCCCTTTCTACAGCCTTTTACATCTCAACTTCTCCTCAAGATACATCTTCCGCTACTCGGAAGATCTGTTGACCCCTAATCCTTGTGATTGGGTAAATATATGTAAATAAATAAATGAGAAATGTGAACAGTCATCGGGAGATGAATTGAACAGTCTCTCCCTCATGTATATAACAGAACTACCTGATGAAATAGATAATACGATTCAGTTTTTGCTTAATGGAGTTACTGCCTGGCCTGACATGGTATAAGAGCCAACTCTTTTTTAGCTTTTATGCCCTTTGTAACTCCCTATTCTGCTCCTCTGCTCTCCATTCAAAAATGTTGCCTTTTCATAAATGTGGTAGCCTGCTCCACACTGTCACCTGAGCACTACTCCCTGACACTGCCTGCGCCCTCTGTCTGCCATATTCCATATTTACAGTCGTGACCCCTGCATTACCTACGCCCTCTAGACTGTCAACGTTTTCTGCCATAACGTGAAACATCTTTGTGAGCATGCCATGTACCACTGAGTGCTCTGCAATCTATCTCCATGCCGAAGGAACGTATGGCCGCTGTTTTGCTGAGGAATCAGGCTTGAGCTTGTTTCATACGAAGCCGTGACAAAGGAAATGCTCTTGGACCGAGGGTTTTCAGAGTCGAGATGGTGAACCTGACGTGAACTGAATTAATCACGCGTACTGGGCTTCTACGGCAAGGCATTGAACGAAGCAAGGGGCGACAGCAATAGTCCTGCAAACTTCATCGTATATATAAGAAAGAGCCGAGGAATTTCTCCAGACTCAGCGTACTAAATACTTTGCCAGGAAGCAGTTGCATTTCTTTTTCTTAAATTTCTTAAGCATGATCGAACTTGCAAATGCATGGAGTCTATGGTTTTTTATGAAGACCGAATGGTGTTTTAAATGATGGATTTATATGAGTTTTGAAAGCTGATATTTGAACGCTGATATGGTAATTGAGTTTTGAACGATGATATTGTAATTGAGTTTTGAAAGCTGACGTTTGAACGCTGATATGGTAATTAAGTTTTGTACCCTGTTCTATTGAACGTTGTCACATGGAGGAGCTGCGGTGAGCGTGGTCCCGTTTGGAGTCTGGTGGAGATGAGGGGTATCGTGGAGATGTGGTGAGCGTGGAGTCCATTGAATACGCAATTTACAGAAATGCTATGTGTTAATTGTTGAAACGCTGCTGCTATAATATATAAGCGGTTTTCATATCCATTTCATATATACGTTGTTTTTTGAACACTCCCCACCATACTCCAGTCTTGAAGAATGCGTTGACCTACATGGTCATGACCATGATAATTGAGTCTTTTAAAAGGGGACGTATGCCATATGCATATATAATGGTGGATTTATATGGAATTATATAAAATTTAAATGAGATTTATATGACGTTTATATGAGGTGGATTTATATAATGATGGATTTATATAAGTCACATGGTGGATTTGAAATCTTTTGACAATGCCCTTTTGAGTACATTTTTATTGTATATTGGTAGAAGTATTTTTTCTATCAACAAAACTATATTTTTTACAGAATGCATTCAATCATATCCATGGTGGGAATAGTTCTCACTGGCAAGGAGAACTATCCTGAATGGTCCCGGATGATAAAACACACCCTCATTTTCAATGAGTTGTGGAAAGGAGTGTCTGTCGGATACGGAGACAATGACCCAATACAGCCTACCTCAGACAAAGAGCTCGTCATTTGGGAAAACAAGAACAGCAAAGCTTATGCATTAATCGCAGCATCTATAAATGAAAAGGTGAGTCGCCATATTTCTCCATATTCAACTGCCTTTGAAGCCTTACAAAAGCTGAAAGAACTCTATGACTCACATTCTGCACTTGAAGTTGTCCAACTCATGATTAAACTCTTCACTCTTGAACTGCAAAATAATGATCCTCTTGCTCTTGCATATGAAGTAAAGTCTATAATGCATGATATCAAATCCACTAAGGTTGAATTGAATATTCCTCTTATCGCTTTTCTCAAGGCACTTTATCCTACTTACTCCAATTATCTTGAATCATTGCAAGCAAATGGAAATCTCAAAGATATAACCTTTGACTCTCTTGTGAAAAAGTTTGCTGAAAGAGAGAAGCTTTTGGAAAGAAAACAGCCCCTGAATCTTCTGAA
>APFE030156450.1:342945-384521 GCA_000404065.3 Pinus taeda
ACATTGGTCTGCTGCAAAAAGAGTTCTAAGGTACTTGAAGGGAACTCAAGACTTTGGAATCAAGTATACACAGGTGGACGACTTCAGCTTGATTGGATACTCTGATTCAGACTTCGATGGAGATAAAGAAATCGGGGTATCAACTTCAAGATATGCTATGAGTCTTGGATCAAGAGTTGTCTCCTGGAGATCACGCAAACAATCAGTTCCAGCAGATTCCACAATAGAAGCAGAATACGTGGCAGTAGCTGAAGCAAGAAAAGAAATTGTGTGGCTCAGGAAAATTCTTGAAGATTTGCAGATAAAACAAGTACAATCAACTCCACTCATGATTGACAATACCTCTGCAATAAAGTTGGCACATCAATACTAAATATCATCTGATTCGACATCATGTTGAGGCCAAAACAATCCATCTCCGTCATTGTTCCACAAATGAGCAAATTGCAGACATCTTCACCAAAGCGCTTGGAAGAGAAAAGCTTGAATGATTCAGAATGATGCTTGGACTCACCAACATCCCTTCAGATTAAGGGGGGGAATGTTGACACCTAATCCTTATGATTGGGTAAATATATGTAAATAAATAAATGAGAAATGTGAACAGTCATTGGGAGATGAACTGAACAGTCTCTCCCTCATGTATATAAGAGACCTACCTGATGGAATAGATAATAAGAATCAGTTTTTGCTTAATGAAGTTACTGCCTGGCCTGACAAGATCCCTCGTATAGTGTAGTAAGAGCCTCCCACATCTTTCGGACAATATCTTTGCCAGCTATGTGAGACATCAAGCGATCTCAAACCCCATCGAGAATCAGTGTCTTTTCTTTCACCATATCCTTCTTGTAGGCCTTAAGAAGATTTGTATCTACGGGTACAACTACCATGCTATCGATGTAGGCTTTGAGATCGTATTCATCTAAAAGACAGGAAATTCTTGCCTTCCAGATCACATAGATAGAGGCTCCTTCCAACCGATCCTAATCTATCTGTCCTGTTGATTCCATCTCTGCAAAAAGTTGAATTCCTCCTCTTCTCCTATGTGCAACTGCTGACTAGCTCTACGCACTCCCTGATGGGGTGGGAAAATATGCTCACAACTATTGCTGCTCTTCTGGGAAAATCGAACTTCTGGACTAGAAGTTCCCTAAGAAAATAATTCCCTCAGTGTGTGCTCTTCCCTTCCTCCTGACATTATTTTGCACTAGCAAACTGCTACCAAATAACTACGTCCCACCTGAAGCTCTGCTCTGCTAGGAAAATACTGCTACTCCCTCCGCCTATGGCAATCTTTGATCTAGAAAATTTATTCTCTGCCGACTCTTTCAGAGAAATACATTTTTCCTCAAAAATTGACCTTGTTGGTCAAAGGAATTGCGCTGCCTCTAAGGGTTTCGAACTGCTACCTACACAGAGTTTTGAAATTCCTCTTCCCTTCTGCTACTGTGCTCTCCGGCTTCTATCTACGCTCTGATATCATGTGAAAATTCGGCTAACCCTGAATCTCACTGCAGCAACTGATTTAGTTTCTTCTATTTGTTAAATAGATTGAACAAATTATTTACTGTGTTCTACGGTAAACATCGAAACTAATACACTGCAACCTTCACAAAATAAATACTGCGGAAGAAAAATAATGCTAGAAGAATAGATGCACACATACGTAAATACATAGTTATTTTTGGACCAAGTCCCCAGAAAAACCCAACTCGGGTTAATCGATGCAGTATTTGAGGGTTTTAATATTATGCAGTAGAAAATCTGAGTACAAGACTATGGATGCTCAAATATAGCAATCGATACAAAGAAATAACTAACAATAAATCTAGTGAGAAAATCTCACTCCCACTAGCGATCTAACACTGACCTTAGCTCAAGTTGAGCTTCTTTTTGGTGTCTCTGTGTAGTCACTGCATCAACCTACACAGTACTGCATCCCACAACTTAGAACTGCTTCCCTCTCGCTATCTGATCAGTGGTTGTTGTAATGTCCTTCCTAATTATTTTCCCTAAGGTGAGAAAAACAATTGTCAATTGTCATTTTTGGCTTAATGTAATTTTGGTGAAGAAACTTAGGATGTCCCTCCTAATTATTTTCCCTAAGGTGATAAAAACAATTTTCAATTTTGTCATTTTTGGCTTAATGTAATTTTGGTGAAGAAACTTAGGAAAAGGGGGTCTATGTGCATTTTAGTGGAATGCGAGGGCCACTCACCCACAAATAATACGCACCCCTCGAAGGCATTTCAATTTTCCTAAGTGGGGGTCAAAATTATTGATGGGATCCACATGAAGGGAGAAAGCATAAATAGGAGAAGAGGAGCAGCATTTGGGGCCTTTTGATGATTTCAGAATTCATTGTTGCTTTGGTTGTTCAGCTGAGCTACAGTGTCCTGTTTAGCACAAGAGCTTCCCAAGGAGTGAAGCTCACCCTTTCTTTGGTAGACCTCGAGTGCCACCCAAGGAAGGTCTTCCCTTTTTATTTGGGGACAGAAAGAGTTACATCCTATAGAGATTTACATTGCCTTGGTTCAACAGGGATGCAGTGGAGGAAGCCATGCTATTTTGGTGGAGCAGAGGTGCCAAAAATTGAGTGAGAAGTGTCGCTGGAGTGATCCTTGTCAAATTTCCAACTTAGACGAGCGATATTTCAGCAAGAGGAGGATCTTAGCTCTTAGGTCGAGTTTCTGGCCTAAGGGAGTGCGTCATTTTCCCCACGACTGCGCAGTTTGTGGTGTGGGTGGTTTAGAGGGAGCCTTGGCCGGAGGATTGAGGAGTTGGGTTGCTAGGATTTTGATGTGACACATACTAGGAGGAGTTTATTAGCATTTTGGGAGAAAGAAACAACAGTTCCAACTACAGGTGCAGATTTCTGGTTTGGAAGAGGGCCACACTCTAGGAGGCCGAATTTGGAGGGTCAAAACTAGGGAAAACCCTTTTTGTGTTTTTCCGGGTTTTTAGCAAGGAGCACACTCCTAATTTTATAGAATTTTCTGGGCTATTTTTAGGGGGTAAAGCAAAACCTGAAGTCAGCCAGCAGTGCAGAATTAGAGGGCCAACACAATTTTCTAGAGAGAAACATTTCTACAACAGTTGGGCATTTTTGTATTGATCACCTGAGGCTTGTAGCTTGCCTTGTGTAGGCCCAGGTGCACCTCTTCCATCTTCTATTGTACTCCATCCATTATATTTAATGAAAATTGGCCAGTTTGGTGTTTGAGGAGAAATCTATGTTATGTGTAAATTGCTGAACAAATTTTGTTTTGAAATTTATTGTATGTCTTTGTTATCACTGCAAATTTTCCATTAGGAATATTAAAGTGGTATCAGAGCATGTTCTTGGCCAAGGTGGGGAACAGTAACAGGTGATTCCACCACAATACCAAGGGGTAGTCTTCTAGAGAGGCCGTGGTAGAGGAAGAGGTAGGCGTTGAGGTAGAGACGAAGGCCCGGACCCATTTTCAGACACCAAGGTGGAGAACCGTAGAGGAGGGATGGAAAATCAGGAGGACAATGAGCAGCCCAGGCCAATGTGTCAAAACCAACTTTTTGAGGAGCTGCTGAGGACTAATCAACAAATGTTGGGCACCTCATGATGGACATGATGCAACAGTTGATGGGGCTACAAATGGGTGGAAGGCCCAAGGGAGAGCCTCGAGGTGATGGGGGGCTCCAGAGCAGGAGGAGGCAGCCGTACTTATTAGCTCCCACATACTCCCTAGCATGGGTAGGCTGGCCATCCTACTTTACCTCACTTTGTGGAGGAGGCCGAGTTGGAGAGGGAGCCAGACCCAGTTGCAGATTTGGTCCACTTAGTTGCATATGGAATTGATGAGTATGAGGGGTTGGATACCCAGATGAAGTGGGTCATATATTTTGGGGAGTACATCCACCTCAAGGAGAGGCGCACTACAGGGGCTGAAGCCCACTACAAAGGGGGAACATCCAACCAGAATGTGCATAAGTTAGCAGGGAAGTTTACACTTCCAAAATTTGATGGGTCGGAAAAGAGTTCAACCAGGGCATGGATCCAGAAGCTAGACACATATTTCCACCTGAACCCCATGTGGGAAGTTGATGCTATACAATTTTCTACTCTTCACTTGGAGGGGGACACCCAGGAGTGGTGGTATCATGGGCTGATCACATTGGGACACATCCATATCACCACTTACACAGGATTCACCCGAAAGCTACTGGAGAGGTTTGAGAGGGAAGACCCAGAGTTGCATTTCAGGGAGTTAGCCCATCTAAGGCAGATTGGCAGCGCAGAGGTTTACATTACGAAGTTCCGAAGATTGGCAATGATGGTGACCTACATCTTAGAGGCCCGGTTGATTATGCTATTTGCTGAGGGGCTTGCTGAGCCTTTGCGTGGTTGGGTGAGGGCTTACAAACCCACATTACTTCCAGATGTTATCTCCAAGACCCGGGCTTTCGTTCCCTCTAGATCCACAACACAAGGGAATCGAGACACCAAGCCACCGTAGAGAGATCAAGGACGTGGCGAGCTGGATGATGAGACCCAGAGAGACCTTCGGAGGAAGAGGTTGTGCTTCACGTGCTAGGAGCTTTGGGCACATGGGCACAAGTGCACTAAGCGCAAGGCCAATTTCATTGAGGTGTATTCATATAGTGAGCCTGATGTGGAGGCCAAGATAGGAGCCGAGTAGGGAGAGGAGGAAGGACAAACATCAAGAGGGGCACCACCACCACTACTGAGAGGAGGACCGTTTGCCCCATCTGGGGGAGTCCTCACTTCACTTCAGGGAGTGTTGAAGTACCTGACACTCAAGATTAGGGGGATAGTACAGGGGCAGCGAGTGTCGGTCCTAGTGGACAATGGGGCCACCCACCCATGTAGTGCACAAAGTATGTTCCCAGGCTGACAGTGAGGATGGGGAACTACTCGCTCACTGGTCACTTTTTTGTAGTTGATGTCCCAGACACCAATGTGGTGTTGGGTGTCCAGTGGTTGTATTCATTGGGGATGGTCACCACTGGTTGGCAAAAGCTGGAGATGAAGTTTTTGGGGCCAGATGGGAATATGGTGTTATTGAAGGGAAAGCACTCTTACCCTCCACAGATAGTTTCATCTCACCAGATGGAGGTAGATCTACGGCATGGGGACATAGAGTGGGCAGTCGAGTTGAGGGTTTCAGAGACGAGGGCTCTGAAACAACCTGTGCATCCAGATATATTGGGCCTTGTTGGAGAGTCACCAAGGGGTTTTTGGGGAGATCCCACCAGGCAGACCACCAGATTGTGGGTTTGAGCACATCATTGAGTTGGAGGATGGAGTGAACGCAATCATCACAACCCCGTAGAGGCACCCAAAGGCCTATAAGGACAAGATAGAGAGTGCCATCCAGGAGTTGCTGAGGTTAGGTCACATCAGGTCGAGTTCGAGTCCCTTCGCTTCTTCCATGGTACTGTTGAAGAAGAAGGATGGGGCACTATGCACGTGTATTGACTACAGAACCCCCTCAACAAGAAAACATTGAAGAACAGATATCCCATTCCGCTCATTGACGAGCTGATGGATGACCTTAGAGGGGCGAAATACTTCTCTAAGATAGACCTACGTTTGGGATATCATCAGATCCAGATGAGGGAACAGGATATCCCAAAGACTGCCTTCCATTGCCACTATGGACATTTCGAGTTCTTGGTGATGCCCTTTGAACTAACCAATGCTCCA
This sequence comes from Pinus taeda, assembly GCA_000404065.3. Taxonomy (NCBI): domain Eukaryota; kingdom Viridiplantae; phylum Streptophyta; class Pinopsida; order Pinales; family Pinaceae; genus Pinus; species Pinus taeda. Next base: position 348,650 of record APFE030156450.1, read on the forward strand.
GCTATATTCCAGTCCTCTATGAACCACGTGTTTCATGGGCAGTTGAGGCATTTTTTCCTTGTTTTCTTTGACGACATACTCATTTATAGCCGAACTTGGGAGGAGCACCTTCAGCACTTGAAGGTAGTGCTTCACATACTAGAGGAGCAACAAATGTATGTGAAGATGTCCAAATGTGAATTTAGGCTAACAGAGATGTTGTACCCGGGGAACGTGATTGGGGAGGACAAAGTAAAGGTACACCAGGAGAAGATCAGAGCCATACTGGATTGGCCTACACCCAAGAATGTGACAAAGTTAAGAGGGTTCCTAGGCATTTGCACATATTATAGGAGGTTCGTGAGGGGATTCTCACAGCTGGTAGCACCCCTCATCGATTTGACAAAAAAGGGAACTTTTGATTGGACGCACGTGGCGGAGGAGGCCTTTGACCACCTCAATAGGGTTATGAGCAGCTGGTCTGACTTGGGTTTACCGAACTTCACGAGGTCTTTTGTGTTGGATTGTGATGCCTCGGGCGAGGGAGTTAGGGCCGTATTGATACAGGGAGGCCATCCTATTGCATTTGAGAGTAGGAAGTTGCTACCATATGAGCAGTTGTACTTGGTGTACGACAAGGAGATGTTGGCCAAATTTAGGTAGTATTTGGTGGGCAACCGGTTCAAGGTAAAGATTGATCACAACAGTCTTTGGTTTTTCTTGGAGAAACAATAATTAGAGGAGAGACATCAAAAATGGATGAGTAAGCTCCAAGCTTACGATTTTGAGATAGAGTATGTGAAGGGCAAGCACAACGTGGTGGCAGATGCCCTCTCTAGGAGGCTCGCATCACTATCTCTGATGGACCTTACGCATGACTAGAGGGCTCAACTCTCGGTTGAGTACTCCAAGGACAGACAGGCTTGAGAGATTTTTGATGGTACCCATAGCTATGATAGGTTTTGAGTGATGGATGATGTCATCTACTACAAAGACCGAATATATTTGGTGCCACGATCTCAGCATAAGGAGAGGATTTTGTAGGCCTCTCACGATTCCCCCATAACAGGACACCCGGGCCTCCTCAAGATATATTGTGTTATTAGAGAGAGATTTTCATGGCGGGGGCTCAAAGGAGATGTTTTGAGGCACGTGAAAGAGTGTGTAGATTGTCAGAGGAACAAGGTGGAGCTGTCACATCCCGTCATTTTATTGCAGCCACTTCCCATTCCGCAGAGGAAGTGGGAGAGTGTGTCCATGGATTTTATCACGGGGCTCCTAGCTGCGCAGGGGTGAGATTGCATTTATGTGGTGGTCGACAGGTTAACCAATTTATTTGCCATCTCATCGAGATCTTCTACCTCCTAGGTGGCTGAGATATTCTTTCAGGAGATCTTCCGATTATATGGTCTCCCCAAGACCATCATTAGTGACAAGGATAGCAGGTTTATGGGGCCTTTCTGGAAGGATTTGTTCCGGTTGGTGGAGACAAAGCTTACACCCAGTACTAGCTATCACCCCGAGACGGATGGGCAGATCGAGATCATGAGAAAATGGTTCGAGGGGTACCTGTGCAACTATGTGATGGGCCAACAGAGAGAGCGAGTCAAGTGGATTCATCTAGGAGAGTTGTGCTACAATACCATCTATCATATGTTGATTGGTATGTCTCCTTTCTGAGCACTTTATGGATATGATGCACTTTCTTTTTTTGATATGGTGTTTGGAGATAGGAGGGGCCCTAGGGAAAAAGGATTGGGATCAAGAGAGCCAGGAGATTCTCTGAGCTCTCAAGAACAACTTGCAGGTGGCCCACAATCAACAAAAAATGTATGCTGATAGGCAAAGTGGAGAGAAATTTTGAGGTAGGGGACATGGTCTACCTATGCTTGCATCCATATAGATATTCTTCACTCGAGTAGAAGGGGGCATAAAAGCTTTGACCTCGGTTTTATGGGTCGTATAAGGTGGTCAAGAGGGTTGGAGAGGTGGCTTATGAGTTAGAAGCCAATTCCACAACGTGTTCCACGTCTCATGCTTGAAAAAGGCGCTGGGGTAGCATGTTACAGCAGCAAATGAGTTGCCTCCCTTGGATGATGAGGGGCACTTAGTTTTGACACCTGAGTTCATATTGGAGACCTGGGAGAGGAGGTTGAGAAACAGGGTGATCAAGGAGCACTTGGTCAAATGGAAGGATTTGCCAGGAGAGGATGCCACATGGGAGAGTGAACAAATTTTGCCGCATCCGATTTTGCAGTTGCTTGGGGACAAGCAACATCTAGGAGGGGAGGACTGTAATGTCCTTTCCTAATTATTTTCCCTAAGGCGAGAAAAACAATTTTATCAATTTTGTCTTTTTTGGCTTAATGCAATTTTGGTGAAGAAACTAAGGAAAAAGCGGGTCGATGTGCATTTTAGTGGAATGTGGGGACCACTCACCAACAAATAATATAGACCCCTTGAAGGCAGTTCGATTTTCCTAAGTGGGGGTCGAAATTATTGATGGGACCCACATGAGACTCAAGGGAGCAAGCATAAATAGGAGAAGAGAAGCAAGGCCTTTTGATGATTTGATAATTCATTGTTGCTTTGGTTGTTCAACTGAGCTACAACATGATGCTTAGCACAAGAGCTTCCCAAGGAGTGAAGTTCACCCTTTCTTCGGTGGATCTCGAGTGCCACCCAAGGAAGGCATTCCCTTTTTATTTGGAGACAAAGAGAGTTACATCCTATAGAGATTTACACTGTCTTGGTTTAGCAAGGACACAATGGAGAAAGCCACGATGTTTTGGTGGAGCAGAGGTGTCGGGAATTGAGTGAGAAGTGTTGCCGGAGTGATCCTTATCCAATTTCCATCTTAGAGGAGCAATATTTCAACACGAGGAAGAGCTTAGCACTCAGGTCTACTTTTTGGCTCAAGGGATTGTGTCATTTTCCCCAGGACTGCGTAGTCTATGATGTGGGTGGTTTAGAGGGAGCCTTGGCCGGAGGATTGAAGAGTTGGGTTGTTGGGATTTTGATGGGAGACATACTTTGAGGGGTTTCTTAGCATTTTGGGATCAAGAAACAACAGTTCTAGCTACAGGTGCAAATTTTTGGATTGGAGGAGGGCCAAGCTCTAAGAAGCCAAATTTGGAGGGACAAAACTAGGGAAAACTATTTCTAGGTTTTTCTGAGTTTTTGGCAAGGAGCACACTCTTAATTTTATAGAATTTTCTAGGTTGTTTCGAGGGGGTAAATCAGAGCCTGAAGTCAGCCAGCAGTGCAAAATTAAAGGGCCAACACAGTTTTCTGGAGAGCAACATTTCTACATTAGTTGGGCATTTTTGTATTGATCAACTGAGGCTTGTAGCTTGCCTTGTGCAAGCCCAAGTGCACCTCTTCCATCTTCTATTGTAATCCAGCCATTATATTTAATGAAAATTGGTCAGTTTGGTGTTTGAGGAGAAATTTCTGTTATATGTGTAAATTGCTAAACAAGTTTTGTATTGAATTTATTGCATGTCTTTGTTATCACTGCAAATTTTCCATTAGGAATATTACAGTTGTCTGGAAGATGGATCCTCCTGGCCTCCACACTCTCTCTCCAGCTTCTGGCACTGAATCACTACTTCTCCCCAGCAAAATAAGGAATGCCCTTTGAAGCTCTGTGCTGCCTCTTTATAATGCACTCACCAGAGTTAGAAAAACTTCCTTCGACATTACTATCCCTGCCCCTCTCTCACTGCTTCAAGCTCACTAGCTCTCTCTCCGGCAACTCAGCGCCACTACTCTAGAAATCGATCTGCCAATGAAATCAAACTACTAGTGTTGGATGTGTATTCTCCAAGCCCCGTCGAATTTCTTCTTATAATCTCTCATTGAGACACCAACGACCATGATTAAAATTTAATCGATGGCTAAGATTAACTAGAACTCAATCCATATCTTTTTCTAGAAGATTCTCACCATGACTTAATTAATACCCTTTAATTTAACAAATTTCCTAAGTTTAGACTTAGGAAACATTAAAAAAATTATTAATTGTTTTAATTAAGTTGTCTCTAGGTGGAATTTCCATAAATGATTTATGGATTTTAGGGAATACATGTATTCTAGCCTCTCCACCAAATTTCGTGGCTAGAACAAATCTGAAACTACAAAAACTATCAATCAATACTATGCAGTGGCAGGCACAAGGTAGTTTAGCATGCGCCAATTAAGTTCATGATATATGGAGCTTATATATTGATTACATGCGGGGACTATGGAGCTTATATATTGAGTGCATGCGGGGACTAGAGACAAGGCATAGATGAATCCAGGGATACAGGGATTCAGTTGGTTGATAGATCACTCTGTCTCGTGATGAGCAGAGTCATGGCAAAGAGTGATCTAATTCACTCTTGGGTTGACACATGGGGGTTCGCATAGGCCTTCATCATAACGCGAGGCAATATTTCCCTATTGTTGCACAGGTTCAGGGTTAGCATTGGATGGGTAGGATTTGGCATCATGGAGATGCCTGGGCAGGATGTGTTTGGCCCTTATCAGTGTTTCACCATCGGGTTCTCGGAGAGGAGGATACAGGATGTGCACGATGGGTAGTCAGTTATAATTAGAGTGGTGCAGCGTCGGCATGGTGGCATCATTTTGAGATTAGCATGTGACCCTAGTATCAAGGTATTCATTTATGATAAGATGGTGCACGGAATCTTGGTGAATCAATGGCACATTTAGGACACCGGTATTGTTTGCAGTAACAATTTGGGTCAATAGAGTGAGGGAGTGCTTGTTCGAGCATTGCTTGAGGACAAGCAATTTTTGGCGAGGACTCTTAAATCCCCAATTTTGCGAGCATGGGAGTCACTAAGGAATTTTTTCCAATTTTAGTAATATTAATTAAAAAGGGGCAACTACTATTAGAGAAAGGTGGCTAGTATTATTTTATTAAATAGTGGTAAAAGTAACTTAGTGGAAAATGTCCCCCGCCAATAAAATAATATTAAAAAAGGAGTCCAGAGGCATGAGGAGAAATTATAAATGTAGGATGGACTCATTTTGTGGATTTTATATTTTGACCATTACACTTCACATTACATCTTCTCTTGGATTTGTTGAGTACAAGAAGAGAAGTGTTGTTTAGCACAAGAGTTCCAAGAGGAATTCCACCCTCATTTAAAAGAAATTCGAGTGTCTCCCTAAGTGAGGAAAATTTGGGGAGCTCAATTCAAAGTTTCCACTAGGCACATTTGCAGGTTATTACAGCTAGTGTGTGTTTCTTCCGAGGCCCAAAAGTGGTTCGAATTACTTTTGGGGAGATCAATTATGGAGGAGCAAAGCATCCAAGGATTTGTGGGTGTTTTCCATTATCATTATTTTATCTAGATATTTTGTGGTGATTAATAGGGTTGAGTTTGAGGGAATTCTTGGGGCCAAAATTCTACATTTTTGGAAGTGCGCAGGGGTCTCCAGGTAGGCTTGCGCAGGAGCTGGAGGAATATAGGTTAAGGAGAGATAAGTGCCGGAGATTGGAGGTATACCTCAAGGGAAAATTTAGCCAAAGTTGGGAGAGATTTCCAATGGTGTATTTGTGAAAATTCGAGAATCCCACCCGAATCTACTACTGTAGCAACTGATTAAACTTCTCTTATTTGGTAATTACTGAAACAAATTATTTACTGCTTCCTACCACATATATCGAAGCTAATACAACTGCATCCTTCACTTAATTAATTAATTTTCCCAAAACAAGAACAAAACAAATAGAGAAAAATCCACACAAGTGACAACATTTTTCGGACAAATGTCTCAAGAAAAACCCAATGCGGGAAAACCGGTGCAGCAACTCTTAGGGTTTTATATTATTAAGTAGTAGTTTCTGAATACAACTCTAGATTCCCTTCTAATAATCTAGTTACAGAGAAATAAACTGGAAGAAAAACTCAGTGAGAATACCTCACTCTACCCGGCAAGTCCCGGTTGATCCGGTAGCTGAACCAACTGTCCCAGACTATCTCTGCGCTACCCCTGGGTGGGCCCTGCATTAGTCTCTAGGCTCTGCGTCAGCTCTGCGTTGGGTCTACTTGCCTTATGGAGCTCTGACATCAACCCTCCCGGCTCAGATGTCAATTCCCCAGCAAATCTTCGACTTTTGTTGGAAGACTACATTGTCAGCCCTTTTGGCTCTACGTCAATCACTGCGTGGGCCCTTTTGGGTCTGCGCTACCTCCTCCTGGTGTCTCTCTACCTTTTTCTTGTGTATCCTAGGCTCTAGAGAAGATTCTCCAACCCCAACTATCCCTGCCCCTCACTACAAAAAGCTCACTATCGAAATTCTCTCGGCAGCTCCTCTACTCTGTTTCAGAAAATCGAACTTCTAAACTCTTTGTGTGTGTTTCCAAGTGACCCTCAAACCTCCTTAAATAATATCCTCATTGACATTCAACGACCCAAATTCGAAGCTAAGCAACAGCTAAGATCATTTCTTCTTAATCCTCATCTTCTTCTAGAAGTTACACCCACAATTTATATTAATACCCTTTAATTATTTTATTTTCCTAAGTTTAGACTTAGGGTCCCTTTAAAAGTAATTAATTATTTTAATTAGACTATTTCTGGGTGGGATTTCTCAAAACACTTTCTGGGTTTTTTGGAATACATGTGCCTAAGCCTCACAAAATTTGAGACTTAGAGCACATCCGATGCTACCAGAAATCAACAATCCCTCTTAGCGAGGAATGTGCTCTAGCAATGCAACCTGTTGAAGCATCACTCTGTTCTGTAACATCTCCCTCTACGTTGCTGATGTCTGACATCTTGTCCACCAACCACTGTGCAAATGCTTCATCTGTACTGCTGCTGACCCTGCCACTATCAACACTGCATCCGTACTGCAACTCCCTCTGAGTTTCTGCATCTGTGTTGTTGTTGGCGCTACCACTGCCAACTGCCTCTGCACTGCAAACTGTTGTTGATGCTGCATCAACAATGGAAAAACATCCCAAATTACTAAACTAACTGTGTTCAGTATGATACCATGAGCCTGACTGCTGCTAGTCTTTGCGCTGACCCTCTGAATCTACTACGTTGTTGTTGACCTCTTCTCTGTGCCATTTGCATTGCTTCCAACTCTGCTCTGTGTTGTTCAGTCTCTGACGGTCCTAGCTATTGCAATTGTCTCTCCGACACTCCTCGTCACCATCCGACACTAGTCCATCCTACTACTTTTGATTTGGGCTCTTGTAGCCAGGAATGATCCAAGAGGTGAGTTCCTCAAGGATCTTGCCCATCTACAGTTCTTTCGAACTACAATTCTAGATTACCCCACCTCTCCCCTGGAGGAATATGTGCAATCGTGGCGAAATATGATCTACTCATACTGCGGCTTCTACTGCACTGCTGCTGCAACCACTGCAACTATGAGTCTGATTTCCCCAAATCCAAAAGTACTAGCTTCCATAGGGCTGCTCCCTTTGAAACTAGACTCCCTCTGAATATCGATCTCCCTATGGGAAATCTCTTTGCTCCCTTCTAGAAACTCATACAGTCTTCTTGCACTGGACACTGAACTGCAAAGCTCTGTGTCGGGAATCTCTTCGTTGGAACTGCACTTGCATACTGCAACTGGGCAATTCACACTCCCTGTGTCACTGCAACTAGTTCTGCAACTGTCTTCCGGAAACTGACTGCAACTAGCTATGCAACTGTCATTTGAATGACTAGTTGCGTCTGCTAACACTATGATCCTCCTGCTAATGATTTTGTTGGGGTCCCGTAGCAAGGATACTAAACCATGTGAGAAATCTGCAGCAACTGGATCTAATTTGTTGCTCTTCCATGGATCCGGCCCATCCATGTCCATCTCTGCAAAAATGTCGAATTGCCTCCTCTCTCCTCTGCGCAATAGTGGACTGGCCTACGCACTCCCCTCTAGAGCTTGTAGATCTTCCCCTCTCCACTACTGCTCAGCTAGTGAGGATTCGGGCTCCTTGGCTGGCAGTCCTCTGAGGAAGAATTCCCTCAACTATGCTCCTTCCTTCTCCTCTGCCATCTTTCTGCCCAGCAAAACGACCTACAGAAAAGACTACGTCCCACTAGCTCTCCTCACACTGAGGCTTCTGCGCTTCTCCCTCTGCCCCGACAAAAGCTCGATCTGGAAGCCCTTCTCTTCGTTGACTCACTCGGAGAGAGACTACCTCGAAACTTCAGCCCTCTGGCTAAGAACTACGCAAACCCTCTGGGGTTTTGAACTACTACCTTTTCCATCTTTTCGATCTCCCTCTTATGCTCAGCGCTGGGCTCTCTAGCACTACTCTTCTTGTTCCACCTACATCTTTGATACCATGTGAAAATTCAAGAATCCCACCCGAATCTACTACTACAACAACTGATTAAACTTCTCCTATTTGTTAATTACTGAAATAAATTATTTACTGCTTCCTACAACAAATATCTAAGTTAATACAATTACAACCTTCACTTAATTAATTAATTTCTCCAGAATAAGAACACAACAAATAGAGAAAAATCCACACAAGTGACAATATTTTTTGGACAAATGTCCCACGAAAAATCTAATGCGGGAAAACCAGTGCAACAACTTTGAGGGTTTTATATTATTAAGCAATAGTTTCTGAATACAACTCTGGATGCCCTTCTCGCAATCCAATTACAGATAAATAAACTAGCGGAAAGACTTAGTGAGATTACCTCACTCTACTCGACAAGTCCCACTGATCCGGCAAATGAACCAACTATCCCATGCTATCTCTGAGTTGCCCCTATGTGGGCCCTGCGTCAGCCTCTAGGCTCTATGTCAGCTCTACACTGGCTTTACTTACCTCCTAGAGCTCTGACGTCAACCCTCCCAACACAGATGTCAATTCCCCGACAAATCTAAGACTTCTACTGGAAGACTGCGTTGCTTCTGCGTGAGCCCTTCTGGCTCTGCGTATAGCACTGCGTGGGCCCTTCTGGCCTAGCGTCAACCCCTTTTGGGTCTGCGTTGCCTCCTCCTGGTGTTTCTCTGCCTCTCTGCTGCATAACCTGGGCTCTGGAGAAGATAGTCCAACCCAACTATCCCTACCCCTAACTGCAAAAGCTCACTATCAAAATTCTCCCGGGAGCTCCTTTGCTCTACTTCACAAATCGAACTTCTGAACTCTATTTGTGTATTTCCAAGTGACCCCCATGCCTCCTTAAATAATCTCCTCGTTGACATTCAGCGACCTAGATTAGAAGCTAATCAATGGCTAGGATCATTTCTGCTTGATCCTCGTCTTCTTCTAGAAGTTACACCCACAATTTATATTAATACCCTTTAATTACTTTAGTTTCCTAAGTTTAGACTTAGGGTCCCTTTAAAAATAATTAATTATTTTAATAATACTGTTTCTAGGTGGAATTTCCCAAAATGCTTTCTGGGTTCTTTGGAATACATGTGCCTAAGCCTCCGTGCACAATTTGAGACTTAGAGCACATCTGATGCTACATGTGGGTGTAACTTCTAGAAGAAGGCGAGGATCAAGCAGAAATGATCTTAGCCATTGATTAGCTTCTAATATGGGCCGTTGAATGTCAATGAGAAGATTATTTAAGGAGCCTTGATGGTCATTTGGAAAATATACCGAGAGTTGATCAGTCGAATCGAATTGTTGAGCCAGAGAGTAGCGCAATGAGTTCATGGTGATCACACAGAGGGGCAGAAACAATTTTGGCTTGAGAATCTACTCTAGAGCCAAGATTACGCAGCAAAGAGGCAGATAAAAACGTAGAGGCAAGGCCGCAGTGGCTAGTGAGGGTGACACAGAGCTAGGAAGGGCTCACGTAGAGCAACTCAATGCCTTCCGAGCAAAAGTACGAGATTTTGTTAGGGAATTGACGTTCTAAGCCGAGAGGGCTGAAGTCGAAGTTTCTGAGAGCAAATTGATCCAGCAAAGAGGTGACGCAGTGCCTATAAGGCAGTGACGCATGGCCATGCGTAGGGGCAGCGCAAAGGTAGTCGGGGACTCATTGGTTCAACTATCGGATCAATTGGGACTTGCAGTGTAGAGTGAGGTAATCTCACTAATTTCTTCTGCCGAGTGATATTCTCTGTACTAGATTTCCAGCAAGGCACCCAGAGTTTGTATTCAGAAATAAATTCTGCTTAATAACAAAAACCTTAGATCTGTTGCACCGATTTTCCCACATTGGGTTTTTCCAGGGACATTTGTCCAAAAACAATGGTGCCATAGTGTTGTATTTTCTTTCTTGCTAAGTTTCTTGTTTCCGCATTTTAAGTTTCTTGTTGCAGTGTATGTATTTCGATATTTTCCGTAGTAAACTATAAGTAATTTGTTTAAGGGAATTTAACAAATAGGATAAATATCATCAGTTGCTACAGTAGGTATTCTGGTTTAGGAATTATCACATGGTATCAAAGCTACAGGTGAAACAAGAAGAGCAGAGCCAAAGAAACCGACGCTGAGCAAAGAAGGAGATTGAATAGCTGCAGGAGGCAGAAATTTGAATCCCTAGAGGAATTGCGTAATCCAAGCCAAGAGGGCTAAATTTTCAAGGAAAGTATCTCTCTGAGTGAGTCAACGGAGAGGAAGGGCTTCCAGACCGAAATATTGTCGTGCTGGAGGGAGTAGCGCAGACCCTGAGCGTTGAGAAAAGAGCTAGTGGGACGCAGTCTTTTGCAGGCAGTTTGCTGGGCAAAAAATCGTCAGAACAGAGAGAAGAAGCACAGTGAGGGATTTTTTCCTCAGTAGACTTCCCACCAAGAAGTTTTTTTTCTTATTGGCTGAGCAACAACAATAAGAAATAGAGAGGAGCAGTTCGACATTTTTGTGGCAGAGATGGAAGCGAGTGGGTTAAGAGATCAGGACAGGTTGGATGGGACATCCAACTATGTGATCTAGAAGGAAAGGATGTCGTGTCTTCTAGATGAGCATTTTCTCAAGACCTACGTCGACAATGTGGTGGTTGAGCCCGTGGATCCAGATTTGTTGAAGAAGTACAAGGGAGAAGAAATGGCGAAGGCCAAGAGAATGATCCTCGATGGAGTGAAGGATCATGTGGTCTATCACATCGCCAGCAGAGGTATTACTAAGGAGATGTGGGATGCCTTGGCAATGTTGTATCAAGGATCTTTCGAGTAGCAGAAGATGTACTTAGAGCAGAAACTGAGATATGCACGGGATGTAGAAGGGGGAGTGCATTGATACGTTCCTCACGAAGCTTCAGGAGACCCGGAACGAGTTAGCAGTTGTGGGGTCTACACCTCAAGGTTCCTATATGGTGAGACTGGCCCTAAACTCAGTCTCAAAAGAGTGGCAAGTCTTTGTCCAAAGCATCTTGGGTAGGAAAGCTTTGCCAGACTTGGATAGTATGTGGGCAACTCTCAAGCAAGAAGCAGCACCAGTGGGTTGAAGCCCAAGGAGGAGGAAAAGATTGCAACCCTTGCATCCAAGGGGTAGCAAGAGCAACGAAGGCGGAAGAAGGACGTCTCGAAGATTAAATTCTTCAGGTGTGGTGAAATGGGTCACTACACAACACAATGTCCTCTCAAGGAGGACAAAGATGAGAAGCATGATCTGAAGGATGCGACCGCGAAGATCAAGGAGGAGGAATTTGCCATGATAGCTGAGATAACTCCAGGAGGGAGGTGAGCTAGTTTAGAGTTGTATTTCGAAAGAGCTACAGACAGGCAGGATCCTTGAGGAGCCCACCTCTTGGATCACGACCTTCCTACGAGAACCCAGATCAAAAGTAGCAGGATGGACTAGCGTCAGTTGGTGTAGAGGAGTGTAGGAGTGAAAAATGAAGTGGTTATAATGCCAAGTCTAAGCAGCGTAGTGCAGAGTTGTAGCAGTGCAAGGAGGCACAGTGCAGTGGCAGCAGCAGCGCAGTGGCTTCAGAGGGATAGCTTTTAGTTTTTGGTAGCATCGGATGTGCTCTAGCCTTGAAAAATGGTCGAGAGGCTAAGGAACATGAGTTATAAAGAACCCAGAAACCGTTTGCTGAAATTCCACCCGAATTGTATTTTATTAAAATAATTAATATTTTTAATGGGGTTCCTAACTCTAAACTTAGGAAAATTAAAATATTAATGGATATTAATCAAAATATGGGTGAGAATGATCTAGAAGGCTGATCAAGTCAAGTATTAATCTTAGTTGTTGATTAGAGGCTTAATATCGGTCGTTGAAGTCTCAACGAGAAAAGTATAAGAAGGAAGCTTGGGATTCATTTAGAAAGACACACAAAGAGATTGAGGAAATCGATTTTCTAAGGTGAAAAGTTCTCGGGAGGAAAATCGATTGGGGAGATCTTGCAGTAGAGGGGTATGGATAGTTAGGGAATACTGACAGAGAGGCAGAAAAAAGCTTGTGGAGGCAGTGCAGTAGCTAGGAGTATTGATGTTGGGCTAGTCTGGGCCCACGCAACCTTGACGCAAAGCCAAAAGGGCCAGCGCAGAGGAGAAAGCTGCCTTCCAAGCAGGAAGTCGAAACTGCTATGGAACTGTCGAAACAACCGAGAAAGCTAACGCAGTGGGCAAAAGTGACAGCACAGGGCCAACGTAGAAGTAGTCGAGGTTAGCCACTCTTGCTGCGAGATCAGCCAGAATCTACCGAGTGAAGTGAGGTAAAACTCACTCAGATTTTCCACCATTGTATTTCTCTGTCACTGGATTGCCGAGAGGGCATTGAGAATTTGTATTCATAATTACTGCTTACTAATAGAAAACCCTCAGAGCTGTTGCACTGGTTTTTCCGCATTGGTTTTTTCCGAGGAATATTTTGTCCAAAAATAATTGTGTCGTATGTATCTTGTTCTTTGCTTAGTTTCCTTGTTTCATGCAAATCAAATTTAAGTAGTGTAGGATGCAGAAGTAATTTGCTTTAGTATTCAGAAAAATAACTTGATGAATGTAATTAAAATCAAGTAGGTGAAGTAGATTCAGATTTGTTGCAGTAGGGGTTCCTTGAGACTAGGAATTTTCACAATAGCATGGACTAGCAGCAATTAGATCTTTGGCATCGAGATGCATCTATGCTGAACACTTGATCAGATTTTGGGATTTTTTTAGTTGCAGTGCAGATGAAGTGTTAGCAGGCAGTGCTAGCAATAACACGGATGCAACACTTGAGAGGGAGTTGTAGTACGGATGCAGTGTTGATAGTGGCAAGGTCAGCAATAGTACAGTTGCAGCAGCAGCGCAGTAGTTGGTGGACAGCATGTCAGACATCAGTAGCGTAGAGAATGATGTTATGAAGTCAGGGTGATGCTTCAGGGGGAGGCATTGCTAGAGAACATTCGTTGCAGGGAGGCTTGGGCACATATATTCCAAGGAACCAAGAAAGTGTTTTGGGAAATTCCACCCAGAGATAGTTTTATTAAAATAATTAATTATTTTTAATGGGACCCTAAGTCTAAACTTAGGAAATTAAAATAATTAATGGGTATTTAATCTAACTGTGGGTGTAACTTCTAGAAGAAGACGAGGATCAAGAAGAAATGATCTTAGCCATTGATTAGCTTCTAATCTGGGCCGTTGAATGTCAATGAGAAGATTATTTAAGGAGGCTTGAGGGTCATTTGGAAAATATATTGAGAGTTGATCAGTCAAATCGAATTGCTGAGCCAGAGAGCAGCGCAATGATTTCATGGTGATCACACAGAGAGGGGAAGAGATAGTTTTGGCTGGAGAATCTTCTCCAAAGCCGAGAATACGCAGCAGAGAGGTAGAGAAGGACGTAGAGGAGGCAGTGCAATGCCCAGCGAAGGTGATGCAGTGCCAGGAAGGGCTGACGCAGAGCAGAGCAGTGCCTTCCAAGCAGAAGTCCGAGATTTTCTGGGGGTTTGACGTTCTGAGCCGGGAGGGATGAAGTCGAAGCTCCCGAGAGCAAATCGATCTAGCAGAGAGGTGACAGTGCCTCTAAGGCAGTGGCGCAGACCCACACAGTGATTGTGTAGGGGCAGCACAGAGGTAGACGAGGACTCGTCGGTGCAGTGTAGAGTGAGGCATCTCGCTAATTTCTTGTGCCGAGTGATATTCTCTGTACTTGATTGCCAACAAAGCATCTAGAGTTTGTATTCAGAAATAACTTATGCTTAATAATAAAAACCCTCAGATCTGTTGCACCAGTTTTCCCACATTGGGTTTTTTCGGGGATATTTGTCCAAAAACAATGGTGCCATTATGTTGTGTTTTCTTTCTTGCTCAGTATCTTGTTTCCGCATTGTATTTAATTAAGTGGAGGTTGCAGTGTATGTATTTCTATATTTGTCGTAGTAAACTGCAAGTAATTTGTTTAAAGGAATTTAACAAATAGGAGAAACATCATCAATTGCTGCAGTAGGGATCCTGGTTTAGGAATTTTCACAAAGCCCAAGTGCACACATTTCATGCATTGTAATCTTCTCCATATATAATAAAATCGCTAAATTTTGGTGCAGTTCCAATATAAATTATGGGTGTTTGATTGTTGTTTAAATATTTCGGTGTTGTATGGTATTTTACTTTGTTTATCACTGTTATTTCCTTTTTGGAACATTAAACTTTTCCTTCTTCTTGCATGCCTAGATACACCTTTATTGAGCTATATTTTGAAACCCTAGGTATCAAGTATTCTTTTGAAGGCTTTCTTATGGTACGCTGCTCCTTTCACATCCATAATTGTGCCCTAATCCATAGAAGAAGAACCCTGTTTACTCTTTATTTATATCACCTTGAGCCAATTGACTTAGAATATCCTTTAGGTGAGAAAATGGGAAGCCTACATGTGGTGAAATTCCACTAAAGAGCAGGAGGTGAAGTGTAAAGGTGACAATGGAAACCACCTCATTATTGCATCTTGGCATGTCTCTTGCCTTGTGAGGCCTCTCACAGGCTTGCTTGATTTTAAGGCAACATTTATGATGTCGTTTTCGAGGAGGATTTGAGCCAACCTCATCGCTATCTAAAGAATAAGGTTCATTAAGAATTTTGAAAAGAATAACTTATAAATGACAACATAGATTCTCTTATGGTGACTCCTAAGGATGACCCTCATATCTCCCCTAGTATTTTGTCCAATGATATCATAGCTCCAAGGAATAAAAGAACAACTTGTAAGATAACTACTGAGGCCTCCACAACCCCATTAGTTCAAAAGACTCCTATGGTTAAAATTCTCTTTGCTAATACATCTACCTCTAGCACCATGGCCAAACCTTGGCTCATTGTTGCATTCAAACTATTGGATGTGAGTCACTTCCCTGATGCTCCTCACTCATTTCCTAATAAATGAAGAATGGCTATCAAATTCAATGAAACTAATGCAATCACAATTGAAAAACATATGCATGAATTCTATTGGGTTGTGGGTGCTAGGTTGATCCAAGAAGAAGATGTGGTTATGATGTTTTTTGCCTTGACCTTAGAAGTGTCCCAATTTGCCTCAAGGTAGTCTTACAAACTAGGATACTTTCCACCAAGCCTTTGACAACGGATGGACCACCATCAATGAAGGCATACTACTTCTAAACAAATTCCAGGAAGATAAGAAAATCAACAATGAAAATGTTAGAAAAGTTACACAATAGTTTGATAATCTTCTCAAGGAAGTCCCTAAATTATATAGACCAATTGACAAGACTATCCTTGATAGACACACCAGAGCCTATTTTGGACATATATCATATGCTCCAAAAGACAAGAAACATAAATATTTGGATGAGGCTAAAATCTTGGCCATTGAAATAGAGAAAAATCTAAATTCATCCAAAATTGATTTGCTTGCTTACCCAAGGACTAGAATTGAACCTATGGCTAAACCTAGTGCCTAGGTAGACTCTTCCTTGCAAGCATTTGCCTAAATATTTTGATAAAGTTACTAATAAGTTCATGCAAGGGAAAATGGCTATGATGAACATGTTGTTAGTTTTGGAAAGGCGAAGGGGATCCCATCAAAAATTTTCTCCGAAGCCAAAATTCAAGAAAGAGAAACCTCCCAAGAAGAATTCTTTTTGTTGAGGCAATGTTTCACAACAAAGTGTTCCCAGTACTCTTTCTCCAACCAATATAATTGGTCACGAAGGGATCTATTGGTCCGAAACATGCAATGAGTTTCATGCCCAAGAGGAGTGTCCTTACAATCAAGTGGAAAAGGAGGAAACCCTAGAGAATCTTAACATTGTTAATGATAATTCTATTTTTAACATCTTGCTTAGAGAATCCTACTTCCAGCAACAACATGAAGAAGACAAGGAAGAGCACAATAGTGATCGTGATGAGCCTGTTACTCATCACATGTGGGTAGTGTATATAGGAGAAAAGTTTCCTGCTTGATGGTCCTTGGTCGATAGCCAACAACCCCTTGCAGCCACTAGATAGCTCCATGTGCCATTATCTACGCCACCTGAGCCAGCCATATGGTCCCTTGCCGACTTGGTATGATTGCGTTTTTGAAGGTGGGCCTCCCAAGGTATGGCTTTTAATTGGTATAGTTAAGTAATTTTCCTTACTTATCATGGGAACTTTTGGGAATGGATTGATGGGGGGATTTGGCGGAAAGAGCGGGCTAGGTTTGTATTCTTGTCTTCATTGTCAGATTCTATGGTTAACCTTGTATCCTAGTCCTGTGGGATCTCCTTTACTAGCCATTAGCTTTAAGGTTGGCACTAGGAAAATCCCGACTTTGGTTGCGTGGTCCCACTTCCCCATTCCACTCATTTTAGTTCCATTCATCCCTTTTCCAATTCGGGTCCACATATGTCTGTTGGATCCACATAGGGTTATCCTCCCCCTCCCCTTGTCCACACCTTGGGTCAGGCATGAAACGATGCCCCAGAGGTTGATGCAACTGAAAAGAAAAGAAAAAACATAATTTGGCCAGTCTCAACAAGAAATGTACCACAAAATGCAAAGGATGGCCAGAACAAACAAATTTAGCACGTGGGAAAAAGCCAAACATGAGCTCTACCCCTTATTCATGGCCATCACCCTAGTTCATATGGGCCCTAGATGATCCCCCTCCATCATTAAGGAACCTATGGTGACGATGAACTGCCCCACCTTAAGCGGGTATCCACTGCTATATATTAACCAACAACCTAAATTTAAATAAACATCATTATTGGTTAGGATATTTTCTCTACATCATTTTTGAGTTTATACACTATATTTAACATCAATTGGTGTAGTTCTCTTGTTGTTTTAGTTTTTTGTTGCTTAACTATACATGGAAAATAGCAAGACAACCAACACAATCAAGGTATGCAGAGACCACTCCTTCAGCTAGCTTACAAAGAGAATTTGCATGAAAAGGCAAGAGTCTACTCTAATTGCAGGAAAGTGAACATTATCCTAATTGCAAAAATGAAAGTGCCATTCATCAAATGTAAAGACTAACTATAGCTGCAGGAAGGAAAAGTCTGTACTAATTGCAGAAATGAATCATGCTATTCTACTTGCAAAACAATTAAATAAATATTCTACTAGCAAAATATAGATTAGTACTCTACTTGCAAAATTGCTTTCAAAAAAAGGAAATTTGATCCACAACACATGACTAGGAAATTTAAGAATGTAAATTCAAAAACTAGGTCTAATTTACTTGCATTGAAGAGTTTCCCTCCCTATCACTGAGTGTAAGATAATTTATCTTTAGTAATAGGATCCTTACACCTTGCATAAGAGAATACTCATTGTGATTCAATTGTAGAAATATGCCTACTAATTCCAATTGTTGTTTTGTACTTGCAGTGAAAGAAGAATGGGTCTAGAGTGGTCCTTGGGAATCCCCAATCATGGATTCAAAACCTGGAGGTCATGATTCAATCCCAAATGCAAAAATCAATATCTTAGAGAAAATCTGACCAAGTTTAGACAATGCTACAGGATACCTTGTTCTATTATAGGATTTCCCTATTTTGCTACAAGATTGGATCTGAGAGCATCGTGAGGGTCAAAAAGGTGTTTTGAAGGTGGGAGAAGGTAGATGAGGGTGTATGAAGGACATGTGAGGATTTTTTCCAAGCTTAGCACCCCTCAGAGGCCCATATTACACAAAAATATATGCTCATAGTGTCCCTCAATGACCCTGAAAAGATGATCTCAGTGGCAGATTTTGAGAGCAATATGAGGTGTCTGGGAGGAGGATGGTGGTGACAAAATGGATGTAGGGTGAGTGTGCCAATCCTTGCAAGTCACTGGTAGTACCTACAGACTAACAATCAACCCTTTCTTACTCTTGGAAAGATCATAAACCTAAAAACAAATCAAGATCGAAAGGATGAGTTGAATTTTATTTCATCAAGAACTATCCTATCTTACGACATGCATCTAATCCATTTGCAAAGACATGATATTAACTCCTAGGATGCAAAAACAAAATATGCAAGAGAATTATAAACCAAAGCCTAGCAACTTTCAAAGGACAACAAATACATATTTTTGACTTGTTGTTGTGGACTCTTCAACCACACTTCCCACAAGAGAGGTGGTAATCAGGCTTGCAACCACAATTTTTGCAATCTAACTTTTGCCTAAACAAGGAAAGAAATATCAGTACTTAAACAAGGACAAAAGAAAATGCATGCGAGGGACTAAAGCCTCTGGGTTGGGCCCTAACCCAAGGGTTTCATCCCTCCAAAGTTAACTCAGATGTAGACCAACAGTGAACCTTTATTTAACAAAACATGGAGTTCAAATACATCATATCAAAATGGAAATAAAAGTCTCAAATACGTGGCTCTCAATAGATATTCCTATCTCCCAAAAATTCGGATCCTAATGATCGCTTAGGCTTGTTTATTTATAAAAAATGTGATTGAGGGGTAGCTCCCTTGAAAGGAGGATTGCTCCCCTCCAAAATCTCGAAACCAATGGATCTAGTTCCCTTAGATCCTCTCATGCACTTGAGTTCATCCACTGTCAGTGGACCTCGAGATGTAGGTGAATGCAGATGAGGGATTATAGAGATCACTTCAAGTCAAAGGAGAGTAAGTGCAGGGGACAAGCCTCCTACCTACACTTCATCTAACTACCTCCAACGTGCCTCTACACCATAAATGTACTCAAAATTTTTCTCTTGGCTACACATAAACCACATTAGACCATGAAGTATGACAAGCACCCTTTAGTCTTCCTACTAAGCACATTATAGCCAAAAATGTAAATTAATGTGAGGAAAGAAAGAATTTATGGGTTGGAGCATAGCAATATGGGACTTAAAATATACCTCTTGATGGAACCCATCACTAAGCTTAAAGGCTTTTGTATTTATAATGGTGTTTGATCCAATGATTTTCTTGGATATTTGGATTTGCATTTTCGCTTTGGTATTATAACCCACCATTAGTGGGTGACACCCATAGGAGAATTTTTTTCTCCTAGGTTGACTTTAGCTGACGGCCAACAACCCCTTGCAAGCCATCAAATAGCTCGATGTGTCACCATCCCTACCACCTGAGCCAGCCATTATGTTCCCTCGCCCATTTGTCATGATCGTATGTTTGAAGGTGGGCCTTCCAACCCCGAAGGTATGGCTTCCATTAGGTAATTGGGTATTTTTGCTTGCTTATCATGGACACATTTGGACATGGATTAGTGGGGGGATTTGGCAGAAAGAATGGGCTTGGTCTGTACTCTTGTCCCCTTGTCCAACTTGGTGGTTGGTCTTGTATCCTATTCCCATGGGATCTCCTTTATTGGCTACTAGCTTTAGGAGTGGCACTACATGGGAAACCTCAATTTTGGCTGTGTGGTCCCACTTCCCGATGCCACATAACCCCTTATAACCCTCCGCTCATTATAACCCCTTTCCATATATTTCCTATCCAGGTCCACATTTGTCCATTGGGTCCATAAGGAGTTCGCCTCCCTCTCCCCTTGTCCACACTTTGGGTCAAGCCTGAAATAATGCCCCGGAGGATGATGCAACTAAAAAGAAAGTTAAATAGAATAATTTGGCCACTTACAACATGAAATATACCATAACATGTAAAAGATGGTTGACACATAAAAATTTAGCATGTGGGCAAAAGCCAAACATGAACTCTACCCCTATCATTATGGCTATCACCCTGGTTCCTAAGTCCCCTTATGAGAGCCCCCTGCATCATTAAGGAACCCATGATTGTCCCAACCCCTAGTGGGTGATGAAATGCCCTACCCTAAGGGGCCATCCACTACTATATCATTCACATCATACTCTCATTCCCTGGAGCCCCGAGCAGTTAAAAGAAAAAAAAAATCAATAAAAGGCAAAAGGCATATGAAGAAGGGTGGAAAAAATCAAGGTCGGGGTAACTCATGTACTATGATTTCTCCCTCGTACATCCATAGACCCAAGTGTGGGCCTCCCTCATTATAGCTACCCTTGTACCATTTCATGTGTGGCTTGGAGCCTTCCTTGTTGCCCCACTCTGTTCCATCATTATTTCGTATGACACTTCATTTCTGCAAATGTGATGGATGGATATACTTTTTTTGTCATGTAAGTGATCTTTCATGCGAATTTTCTTATTGAAACCTGTCATGGTTTACTTGTGCCCAAAAAATTAATGCGAATTCATGAAACACTTGGAATATTGACTCATTGCATATGTTATTCATTTTGACATAAAGAACGAATGTTCCTAGGGGTTGGTCTATGCACCTTTACCTTGAAACTCCAACAAAATTTGTAGAACGAAGTGTAAATTTCTTTTTGTGAACTAACTAGTGCCTCTCTAGGCTAGCAAAGTTGCAGGAAGGATTCCTTGGTAAAACGAAAATTTCTAAATCAAATTCATCTTGACTCCATTCATCCCAATTGGCTAGGCACTGATCCTTGTCCTTGGTGATCACCTAAAATGTCATCTTTTCAACTCCTTTCCAAAATTTCAGCCCTAACCCTAGACGACCTATTTAGGGCATCAAGTGAATTGCAATAGAGCCATCCTCTTGGAGAATGAGTTGTTGAGGAATTGCGCTGGGGTGTCCTATACTAGCCCTCCAAATTTGAGGCCTATCCCATGGTTGGTTCGTGAGGAACACCTAGCCCTAGCCCCGAAATTCGTTTGGTTTAGGTATTCTTTGGTTAGTGGCATTTTGAAGGTCTATCTACCCAAAAAATCAATGGAAGTTTATTGTTCTTGTTACCTTCCCCTATCCTTGTTTGACCTAGACACTCTCTTAAAGATCATTCAAACCCTAGGTCAATCTTGGATCTTCCCAAGGTTCCTTGTGGCCCCATTATCTTCGTTGTACTTTATCTTATAAGACTACTTGAAAAACCTTACCTTGTCTCCTTAGAGAGTCTTAGGTCTAGGATATCTTGTATAGGAGAATATCCGTATTCCCTAGATCTAGGTCTCCCTTTGAATCTTCTTGGAGAGCCCCTTACCTTGCCCTGGAAGCAAGCAAGCTATTATTTGAGTTTCTCCCTTGAATAACTTTGGAAATCACTTTGTACATTGCTATTGACCCCTATCTTTCTATTGGTTTCCCTATACCGGAACTCCTCCCATCAGTGAAAGTCCGTAAAGAGCAAGGGACATTGAATGAGGCGTCAGTGGGTCCTTGTCTTGTTGTTATCACTTGGTCCTGTAGTAGTCCCTTTGGAACCTCTCTTAGGACCCCTGCTAGATTGTGTGGTAACAGGTACACCTTGAAAAGTTTGTGGACATCTATATGCTTTGGGGAACTTTTAAAGAGCCTTTGAAGGGTAAGCATGCACCTTGGAATCCCATTTGCTCACCATGGAGTACTCTTAGAGAATGGTTTGTTGGCATTGCTTGTGGAGGCGTTCACTTTTGAAGGGCCTTTGGAGGCTAGATGGCGGCTAGATGATACATTCTCAAGCACTTATTTGATGAAGGTATCCCTCTATATGGAGCTCATTGATGTAAAATTTGTACATGTGGCATAAATGGCCCTTTTTTCCTATGATTTAGATTAGTTAATTCAAGAAGATGGATTTTAAATCCTCCATAGACTATAGTAGGGGATTTTAGCTAAAGAAATTAATATTTTATTGTGAGTGGAAGTTGAGTATCTCCCTATAAATAGAGATCTTTTTCCTCTCATTTTCTAATGGTAGGATCGGGGGAGGAATTCATTATCAAGTCTGAAATTTGTTGGAATATTTTTCTTTGATTTGTGCAATGGATGGAAGACTAATGCACCTTTATTGAGGAGACTATTTGTGGATGCAATTTACAATTTTTTGATGTTTCATGGCCAGAGTTTATAATGAGCAACAATTTCATAAGTAAGTGGTCCCTTGAGGTTTTGAGGATTTATTTTTTGGGTGTATTAAGTGCAAATGTGCTTATCTAATGGTGAGGGTGGATTCTCTTTGTATTGTTCCTTGTATGGATCCTATCTTGTAAACCCTAGGAAGAGTTCTAATGGAGAACCTTCCCTTGAAGTTGTCTTGGAGCTTATAAAATCCATAGGAGAATCATGTATGGTAGTAGTGGACAACCCTAGTCCTCACCCTATAGGAGAATCTTCTAGGGTCAGTAGTGGACAACCTTAGTCATCACCCTATGTCCATTCATTACCTTCTCAAGGGAGAACTAGTTGACCCCATATGCCCAATGAAAATACACTAGTCTCTAGTCCTCTCATCATCTTTTATATCCTGATTTTTTTTTTCAACATTTTTCCTGGATTTACTCTTGATATCACCTTGAGCTTCATTTCACTAAAATCCTATCAATTGTAACCTACGGATACCCCCCTTGAGCCAAAAGAGAGCCAACCTAAACTGAGAGAAGCTTGGTGAGGTCACAATGACCCCCCTATGAGTTACCCCTAGATTGCACTTGATATTTCGGACTTTATCTCAAGAAGTGCGAGTTCGTGTGAAAACATTGTTCGCACCATTTCCGAGGATAAAGTCCATTTCCCAAAAAACAACAATGAAGTTTCACTATTGAATATATGTGCTCATCCAAATGACTCCATTGAAAGGACACAAACTTTGTTCTTTACATATTTTGAAGATATTATGCTTGTAAGGTAAAACAAGAGTCGTTGTGAAGGCATATACAGCTCAACTTGGCAAATCCATTGTAATAAGGTACACAAATTTCATCTATTCTTGAGATCTCATGCTAAATTTTGTATATGGTGAAATATGGCTTCTTGGGAATTGCATGAAATGTATCCTGCTTTGGATATTAAGGACATTCAAGGATACCCAAATCAGCCTCCTCCAAAATATGAGAAGAACCTTCCAAGGTTTAATGGTGATTCTTTCTCTGCTATTCCAGATATCTTGTCATCTATAAGGCATGTTTTCACATTTGATGAAAGACATGAGGAACTCTTGACAAGCTTATTTTTCTACTCTTTGGGGAAAAAGCAAATGGACTGGGTCAAATATTCCTGCAGTCCAGGAAGCCTAACATCTCTTAAGGTTTTCATTGAAGAGTTTCTGAAACTTACACCTATTAGGATCTATTAGCATCCCTATAGTAGGAAGGTCTTCTTAACTTTCTGAAAAGTGATAAAGGCAATGTTGATGAGGTGGACGCTAAAGAAAATGGTGATGGTGATGTCCCTTCAGAAAACCAGGGTAGTAGTGAAGCACATGATGACATCAAGGCTGATCATTCCAATGGACAGGAGACTAAAAATGAAATATCAGTTACAGATCATGGTTCTGGCACTGAAAAAACAATCATGCAACCATATGGCAGCCTTGGAGATGAAGAGCCTATGCAACATAATGAGCGACCCTCTGAGAATAGTAATAGCTTCAAATTGCAAGTGAACGGTCTCAAGTCATACTCAGTACATTTTAATTGCCCTCTTCTCTTCAATGATCACGCTAACTTGAAGTGTATGTCTGATTTCATGCCAGAAGAGTTGCTCCCGCTTATTTCAGATAGGTGTCATAGAAAAGAGAAGAAAACTTCAGAAGAGGAAAGGTTTGTCTCATTTACTTCAAAATGGGTATCTTTCTTCGTGACTTCCGATGATGACCCTCATTATACTTCAGATGAAGAAAATTGCAAAAAAATACTAAACAAAGGCCTAAGTATCATGTTAAATGGGTGATTCATGATAAAATTTCTCTCACAGAAAATCAGTCTTATACTAACTCTAATATCCTTGAAAATGAATAGTGGGACTGCTGACAGCCCTGTTTTGCATTCAGAGACTGATAAAAATAGTAATGAGAACTGGCTGGTGCAATTTGATTGTTTTCCTATGGATGATACATATAATGATGACAAAAGGGGCCCAGATTTGAGGAAAAGTCAAATTTTGGCTCAAAATCCTGCTTTGGAAAAGATACTAAATTCTGTTAGGAACCCTTGATCTTTTTAGATCTTTGAATGTAGATTTCACAGTTGTGAGTCAGTGTAGAATAGTTTCTGGAGATAACTGTGTTGTGAAGAGTTGACATGTGTGACATTTCGAGTGAACACTTCTATTTACTTATTCGTCTTATTATAACAATATTATAATTTAATAACTGAAGATATTAATTATTCTTAATAATATCATTAATATTAAAACTCCCCCTTTCTAATAACAATAACAAAACTATTGAAATATTGTATAATATTACTTTAGTTATTTTATTTTATTATAACTATATTATTATTAAATTTTAATAATACTCCCCGAATAACTAAAAATAATAATAATATTAACTAATAATATGACTGTTAATTATTTTTATAACTATTTTGGGGATTTTAATTATTTTATTAATAAATTGTATTCCCCTCATTTGGTCCCTCCTGGTTTAATTTTATAATTTTCCCTAACATCTCTTTCTCAGCACTCTGCTTATAAATTGGTTGTGGGTCTCTCCTCCTCTTCATCTATGTTTTTTGCTTCTAGTCCCCAATAATGTGTGAAGTGTACATTTGAAACGCCGGATGTTTCAACTCTTCATAACACAGTTATCTCCAAAAACTATTCTACACCATCTTAGATCTGACAATAAACCCTCCTGTAGTCAAGGGAAGCTTCACAAGTTCAAAAGCATTTGACTGTGGTGAAAGTCTTGTTAATTGTGAAAGGGATAAAACTTCCTCCATTGATGATAAAAACTTATGTTCCAGCACTCCAGTCTGACTGTCGGGTTATGAGGGATGGTTTTCTAGATGACTCTGTTTCCTGTAAATGATAAACACCAAAGTGCAATTTTGAGAGCCATTGAATATGTGATCCTCGCTGTCCCTGAGGAAGAAAAACAAGGGCAATGGAATAGCTGGCACATATGAAAATGCACAATCACATCATGAGAAAATAGTGATACAAGCCTCACACTGAAATTTGATGATGGTGGCAGAAAGGTCATGTTCCATGATCCCATTAGCACACCAACAGAAAACGCTGCGACAAAAGTTTGCCTGGGGAACAAAAGAGGCCTAGGATGAAGTTACTTGTGAGACTTATTGGAAGAAAATATGGTTTGAATATCCTTGTACCAAAGAATCTCAGATGGAAGGGACCAATGATGCTGCAGTGGACAGTTTATCTCTTGTTATAGAAATGAAAAAATGTATTCAAGCTAAATTTTTAGAGGGCCACCCCACTGCAGCAAATGTTAAGAGTAGTTCTACCCTAACTGGGCATGGCTTTTGCTAAATCTTGTTTCAACTTGGCAGAGGATGGTCCAAATGTATAGACAAATTTACTTTAAAATAAGAAGGCCTAAACAAGCTGGAGAGACAGTCATGATTGGTCCTATCCTTGCAACGCTTACACAATCATATTTGGACACTTTTAATGCAGGATCTATGCCAACAATTGCAGTTTTCTGGCACAGTGTGAAGGAAGTTGAGTATAGGATAGGTTTTGTTTCTGCCATTGAAGGATAGATGGAGGCATTCAACCAACCAGAACCCCTAAAGAGGCACCTTGCTTCATGACCAAGTCAACATTGACATTAGGTCCATCTTACAAGCACTCATAGTTTAATATGGCACTATTTTAAATGATCATTGTTACCTTTCATGTCAGCAGAGATACGTAAGAAAAATTGCAATGTCAAAAGCCTTGTAACAACCATGTGAGGCCTTGTATGAGGCATCCTAGACCTTGTGTCTTGTTGGTTGTATCTTTTTGTTTTTGGTCAGACCATGGCCGATCCCTTGTAGTTCATCTCTGGTTCCTTTCATCCTGTATAGGATTGGAGGGCCTTAAATGGGTTTACCTGAGAAGTCATGGTTTTATGGGAGCTTGTTTTCTTGTAGGGGTGATCATCGGTGTATGGGCCAATCCAGCCCACATCAAGGTACATCTATGTGTTACCACATGGTTATATAAAGTCTATAGGTGGCCTTCAGTTTGGTGCAGTATCTTTCAAATAGTTTTGATGCATGGTAATCTCATACTGACAACTTTCACAGTTCCCAAGGTAATTCACATTTCCCAATGCAAGGGGTCCCAGAATCAAAAAGTGAACATGGTCTCGGATTGTTCAACTTGATGAGAAGATTGCATGCCACATAAAAGTTTTCCAAACAATGAAGGCAATGGCAAGTTACAGATGGTCAAAGGTGGTCAACCAAGTCATACAAGTTCCAAGTAGCTGAACATGGCCAATGTTGAGCAATTTGGTACATGCATTAGGTCACACGTGATCTGCAAAATGAGAGGAACAAAACCAAGTCTCAAAATCCTCAAATTCCTCAGGGCATTAGAGAACCAACACAATGGACTGATGACGTGGTAAGGTCAAGGATGATGTGGCAACACTAAGCAAGATGTGGAAATTTTAAGGCATACCCAATTCAGATCAGGGCTAGTTTCAGCAAACCCAAGTGTCAAATTGGGAAAATTCACTAGGGCGTTGGAGATCAACACTAAGCAAGATGTGGAAATTTTAAGGCATACGCAGTTCAGATCAGGGCTAGTTTCAACAAACCCCAAGTGTCAGATTGGGAAAATTCACTAGGGCGTTGGAGATCTAGTGCATAGGTGGCTAAGTCGATTTTACTAAATGCAAGTCAACTAGCCAATGGAGAGGTCTAACTAGCCATTAGAGGTACCTTGGACGAGGAAGTTAAGGAAAGGACCAATAAAGTAGCCATTATGAAGTCAAATGATTGACTCAAAGACCAAGTCGAATTTTCCCAAGCAAGTCGAATTTGTCATGGACCAAGTCAAGCTACCTCATGGACATTGGAGATGGATGTTGAGCAACCAATTACTACTATTCTTCATCTTTGACCATTCCAAGTCACTAGCAAAAGGGATCTTGGATCTTGGATCAACTTGAATATTGTGAACCAAATACTCCCCTTAGTGGGCAAATTAATTTTTGTAATGTAATTTTCTATGAATTATTAAGTCTCCAACATGTGGATTACTAATAAAAAATATAATTTCTAGGGGAGGAGTCTAACTAGTCATTATCTAGAAGTTAGAAAAGGTTTTAAAACGTTAACCTCCCTTCTAGCAAATGTTGTTTTTGTCTTGTGAAATAAGTGCCATGAATAAAGAACTCTCATTTTGATAACCTGTGTTCAATTATTTTTGCTCATTGTGTGGGATGGCTTTTACCAGAGTTTTCTTTCTTGATTAATTGTTGCATCCAAGCTTTAATCTAATATTTTTTCTAAGTAAGATCACACAAAGGCTAACAAGTTGAGCCATCGAGGTGCTACATAGTCAGGTGGAGTAGACAAACTAGGGAGTGACCCGACTTTGTTTTCTTATTGCAGGTGGATCGCTTCAAGAGGGGTTGGACCATTACAACATGAAGCTTCAACCAACAAGGGATTTGTATTCCATCTCTCACTAAAACCAAAGGTCAAAGAATGCCAAATTAAGGGGCTGCTCCTAATTGGGTATGAAAGGTCGAATATCTGTTAAGCTATAAGTGCGAGGCAATATCTCTTATAGAACAAGCCCACTTCCCTAACAAAGTGCAATATCGGCTTAAGGAGGGATATGTTTCACATGTCAATGAGGGACTTTTACTTTAGTACATGCCATAATTTGCAACAACAATTATAGTTTAAGAATTTCAAAACTTTTTACTTCTACTTTCAAATTTTAAAAATTTCTAATTTAGATCAAGAATTTTTACTTGATTTTTTTTAATTGTTGTATCATAACAAGAAGTTTTTTCCCCAAGGATAATTGAAAATAAAGTAGAATCTAAGCCAAGGTTAGATACATTGAAGTGTTTTTATTATTGGACATATTTTACACCTTGTATCTTGTGATTTGACTGGGGATCCGAGCTATTTACTGACAGTAACACAACAAATCTGCATCAAATAGTAAGGTTTCCAGCTCCTTACAAGTAAGTGAATCATGAGAAAACTTGTTTAGTGACTCTATATTGCTTTTACCTTGTTGATTTAGTATTTCATAGTCCAAACTATACAATTTCCATCCATATTCAAAATTTATTTTAGATCTAGAAATTTTCTAAGCACTTGGCCTAGTGGGATTCTGGAATTGATCCCATATTTACAAAATACAATTTCCAGAGCTGGAAACCACTATTTTCTGTTGTCATAGGTTGTAAATTGATCTTATAAGGCTCATTTCTCATCCTCCAACCTTTCCACCCCTAGATCTATACTCTAGGAGTGCTTTGGCTCTCATTGGGTGGTCAAATTAAGTGAAATATGTTGTCATCCCTATTATTTGTTGTAGTTTTTCAGTCTGATTTAACAGGACAATGAGTTAATTTGCTCCGTAACCCCCTTAACCAGCAACCTAAATTGAAATAAACATCATTATTGGTTAGGAGTCTATACACTATATTTAACATCAATCGGTGTAGTGCTCTTGCTGTTTTAGTTTTCTGTTGCATACCTATACATGGAAAATAGCAGGACAACCAATATAATTAACTCCACCTCTTCTTGACCCCATTTAAGGAACTAATCTTGCTTGGAGTTGGTTGGGCTATCAAGTGGGAATCCTCCCTTGGCCTTTCATGAGCAAGCTGGGCCTAAAGAGCGAGGGGGTTCAGGCTGAGATGACAATGGGCCCTTACCCTGCATGTGTCAATCCTAGTATGTTGCACAAAGCTTTGAAACCCTGCTAATATAATCAGTCACGATGATTAAATATAGGGGAAAGGGGCACTACAAAGAAAAGATTATGAACTAGTTGCACTATCCTACCAGTTTCACTTGGTGAGATTCTAAGCTTCTCATGTGCTCTCAAGAAGAGCACATCTCCCAAAGTAGGAGCCTATGTTATCCACCAATCTGTCATAGGGAAATTTCGACATATTTCTTCATTACCCATTATATTTTGTTGAGTTTTGGATCAATGGGAATGCTTCTGAATTATACATTTCTAAATATTACTTCTTAAAAATATTCTGGTATTAAGGAGACTGAGTTCTCATTTAGGCTTAATGATACAACTGGCATTGGGAATGATATTAGGTGGACCTCGAAGTGGACAAGTTGCAGGAGCAAAGTCACTTGAAATAGGGTTGGGGCTACTTCTAAAAGAATTCCTGGCCATCTTAGACGCATGCCAAGGAAACGAGAATCTTAAGGAAAAACGTGTTCAAGAGAGATGAGGCTATCATCATTACTACACTTGTGGAGGTTGCTTGGCTATACAACATCCATGGATTTGATATAGCTTATAATCCAGTTTCCAAGGCATAAGTAATTGTGAATGTAGATTTTACTTTCTTATATGTCGACAAGATAAAAGTAACATTTGAGGTGGAGGACTAGCTATGGTTGGAAGCAAAAACTGTGCTATTACCTTTGATTGTGCAATGTTTTAGGCAAATTTTATTTTGCTTCGTTGGACAGTTTCTTGACTATTGTTTGGGCTTTGGTAGGTGAGGAGAGGTGTCACATGCCATTCTATGGGCTACTTCATAGTGGCATACAATGTGTAGGCAATGTACCTGATAATAGGGCCTTGTTTTCTTTGATCCTAGAGATTCATAGAAGGAAGGATAAAGCTGATATCCATTTGCAAATGTGAGATCAACCCCTGCATTGTCCTACTTTTGCAACCCTTTGAAAAGCATCTCACATATATTAAGAACTTGGGATAGTTGATGAAATAGATAATTTTGAGTATGAGGCCAAGAAGATTGAAGATTTGAGGAAGAGCTGAGACCATGCCACGCCTTATCATCTTCAGTTAGTGGATTCGGTATTGGGGGGTTTAGTCTACAAGGTTTTGATCATGATTTTCTTTGGCAATGTGTTGAGGAAATTGTAACATATTGAAAATGTAAATTTCAATATAGCAAACATGGGTCTCTTATTGAAAAGGGAATGAATGTTGCAAAGGAAAGCATAGATAGTATTATTTTAAATGATAAATTTGTTGTTGTCATGAAGATGGTTTGGTAAATTCATTCATTCCCATCTTCCTGAAGACATCAGAACATTTGTAATTAAATTTATGTCTATTGTTTTATTCCTCTAATTGTTGACCAATTTCTCTTGGTTAACGTTATCATGGATACTTTGGAACTACGATGGAAATTGAATAGAGCACCATTCAGAACATGTTATGTTGACTCCACAAAGGTCCTTCTTGGGCTTTCAATCTAAAACTGGAGAAAACAATGTGAATGCATAAAAGAGAGCAAGGACTAAAAGCATAATAGTATTATGGATTGTTTAGGAGAAGATTTCCATTTTGGTTTGAAGTTTGGGAGAGTTTATTATTCTGAAAATGCTAGTGTTGGAAGAGCAATAAAGGCCAAGGGCCAAGTTTCTGTCTTCTCCAGTTCCTCTATTCAATTAAAGAAGCCTCATTCTTTGTCCCAGGCCTCTTGACTCCACATTGTCAAGTAGAGGATTGTAGGAGCTCAATTGTGTGAAAAAACAAACCACTGCCACAGGCACAAGGGTTGTGAAGTTCACTCCAAAATTGCATTAAAATGACTTGTGATTACATACATATATACAAGTAGTAATCTCCTTGAATGATGTTTTAACCAAGCCGACCTATAATATAAAGGACTAAGCCAACCCTTCATGATGATTTGCAACATAATTAAAAGAAGCATTGCCTTAGCAAGTCTACATAATCAAGAGAAGAAATCCCTTAACAAGTCTAAAATTTCTGAAATTTGTTGGAGTACTTTTATCTTGGATTGGTGTTGTGGATGGAGCACTAAGGTACACTTATTGAGGATACCATTTGTAGAGGAATTTTACAATTTCGTGTTTCCTGGCTAGGATTTATGGGTGAGCGACCATTTCATGAGTAAGCAGTCTCTTGAAGTTTCATGGATTTATTTTTTGGATGTATTAAGTGCAAATGTGCTTATCTAGTGGTGAGGGTGCATTCTCTTTATAATTTTCCTTGGATGGATCCTATCTTGTAAACCTCAGTAAACTTCTAGTGTAGAACCTTCCTTTGAAGTTGTCTTAAATCTTGTGAAAGTCATACGTGGATCCGCTAAGGTTAATTAGACAACCCTATTCATTACCCTATAGGAAGATTTTTTAAGGTTAGTGAGTCACCCTAGACATCACCTTGTATCCATTCATTACCTTCTCAAGGGAGACCTAGTTGACCCCATATGCCCATTACCCTAGTCATCACCTTGTATCCATTCATTACCTTCTCAAGGGAGACCTTGTTGACCCCATATGCCTAATGCAAAGACACTAGTCTCCAGTTCTCCCATCATCTTTCATACACAAAACATTTTTCAAGCAAAAAAGGCATTTTTCCTAGATTTACTCTTCGTATCACCTTGAACTTCATTTCCCTAAAGTCCTAGTAATATTAACCTAGGGGTACCCTCCTTGAGCCAGAGGAAAGCTAGCTTGAAGTGAGAGAGTTAATGAGGTGATTGTGACCCCTCTTTGAGTTACAATAATATCGACCTTAAGCTTTCAAATTTTATCTCAATTCATGCAAGGTTATGTGATAACAAAGAGAATTGGCATGGTGAAAGGATGTTAGCTTTGAAATCATGAGTAGGGGGAAAGAGGAGGACCCTAACAAAACCTATATGAATGGAGGATTCTCACTATTATGGTCAGAATCCATGGGAATATCCCTAAGAAAACTATGGAGAATGCAAATACCCATGCAAAAATATCCTTGACCACATATGCTGAACGTTGTGGTCGAAACCATAAGAGTCACCAAGCCACTCCTTCACCCAAGGACCTGCAAAATAGAGGTTGCAAGGCGGAGGGGCCATAAGCTTGCAAATGAGAAAACCATGTGCAATGATCCATAGAATCATAAAATTCAAAGAAAACGAATGGAAAAACTCCCAAAGAGGAAAGGCCCCATGTGCCCCACCAAGGCGTGGGATCACTAACAAATACCAAGGCAAAACAAAAGGCCACAAATCCTCCACTATACTAATGTAACTAGATGGATTCATCTTGCACAATAAACCAAGTAATCAAAGGTGATGCTCTTAGTTGATCCTATGTGAAGAGCTTTACCTATAGACCTAAGTGATACTAAGACTTGTTTGCATAGTGTGTTAATGTGACAAGGCAAGTTTGGCAAGTGTTTGTTGCACAACTAGGATTTCAAATACATAAATTGAACTAAGGAGGATCGTAAAAGACACAAAAAGGGAAGGAGGGAAAATGTCACAAGTTTAAATTACTTCTACAAAATCATCCTACAGAATAGTAGCACAAAGGTTAAATTTTCCATGCCACAACATTAACATTTAAGTACACATTAAAATATCATTTATCCCAGGTTAGCCCAATTATTGTCACTAATGTTGCTAGACATTTGGCTAGTTTTGTGCGACTAGGTGCCCAATTCCAATAACATAGATGAGATGCACTAGTCTACGTCGATAGGTTTACCAGGGATGCCATCCATGAATGTGGGGGAGCACCAATTAGGTTAGTTTCCCCTTGAGGTTTTCCTTGGAAACAAAAAATTAAAATATCACTTCTATTAAAGTATAACAACTTGTCAATTCCTTAGCTAACATCTTTGCATAAGCTTCTTTGGGACTTTTCTTCTCAAATATTGTCATTACTTCCCTCCTTGTTGATGTTTTCATATTGAAATACCATCATAGTTGTACAAATTTGTTGTCTACAACCATGGCTTTGCCCAAATTTCCAATGCATGATTCCCAATCACGTCACTGATATCCTTGCTTGGTTGTTATTCCCACCTTATGCCACAAGTGCAATATAGCCCCACTTGGCACACCATAGCTAAGTTTTTCATCACACCCATTTTCTTTCCTAGCTTAACACTTGAATTTAATATCAAAATAAACCTTTAAACCATCATTGTCTCAACAGCAATGTAATTACATAGTGTCATATGTTTAACCAAAGAATGACTTTGACAAAAAAACAACACTCTTCAACTCCTAAGACATGTCCTTATAATTGTTGATAAATATTTGTGAGAATTAAAATTCAAAAATCAATATGAAAAAAGTACAATTTTGATTAAACCATAGTACTTAGTATCAATCTATCTAGGACACTTAAACAACTTAATCAATTGTTATTAGTCAATTCTTTTTTCGATGAAATCACAAGAACTTGTGAAGAGAACAAATATAAAAGAACTAGATTGTAGAGAATCATTAGGGGTGTTCGTCTCTTATGATGGAAACAAGTGGATTTCACATCGATCAATTGCTCTATTACTCAAAGGTTTTGCAACCCTTCATCAGAATTAGGATTTTACAAACTTGAATTTGGACATGTGACACTTGTGCCATCATTAAACATCATCTAGTTTATCAACCATGCTACATGGACTTGTCAAAGTTTAACAAAACAACGTATCATAGTAACATCTATTTATGTGATGTTTTATATCATGTCATTATTTCTTTATGCCTATGCATCCATCTGACCTTACTTTATTCTTTCTTTATGCCTATGCATCCATCTGACCTTACTTTAACCTATAGGAATCTAGGATCATGACATTTACTTTTAACATAATCTTACTCTATAGTATATCGCTATCTATGATTATAACCTATACAAATTTGTCTGGAATTATTATAAATGAAATCCGTTATATTTCCTTGTCTCATAACATTATAGCATTTAAGAAACCACGATGTTAGGCTAACATTTAAGTATGGTTATATATATTTTATAAAAATTAAATAAGTCATTACGGAAATTACTTTTCTATATCATTGTTAAACTTCATTGATGTGCTAATTCACAATTTCACTTGTTAATTTTTGGTTAGCATTAGTAATCATAACATTTTTTTCTCTATAATAAAGCATGCAAAACCCTAGGAAACTTCACTTTTTTCGATGGGTGCTAACTAAGGTAAATCGTCATTGCCTAATTTCTAAGCAACTTGATCCATTAGGGATCAAGATATTTGAACCCATGACCTCTCTAACTTCAAGGGAGAGATTTCATATCTAGCTCACAATTTCTTGAGCTAACCCTTAGGGCTAACCTCAAGCATTTGAGTAAGATTGAGAATGTCAGTACCTTTCCAAACCTAATAGGTCGACAAGGATCAAACATGTTAAATCAAGACTTGGTCCTTGGTGGGGAGGGTAACAACTTCTCCTCTTAACCACCCAAGCTAAACACAACTGATATTAGTAACCATAAACTATATTAAATATTTAGTACACAATTCTATTTCTTAGCAACATCTTGCAATTAGAATATGGTATCAATCGTGATCAATCTAAATTCATAATCCTAAACTCAATAAAACTCCAAGCTAACCATAACTTGATATCTATGTCACACTTCAATGTGTTATCTATTATACCATTTGAAATTTTAATCCTAACCTTGCATAAGGGAAAAAAATGAAGACACTAGAATTATCCTTCACAACCATGAGCAAAAAGTTATGACTTTCATTTCTCATCAATGTAATCAACACTAGTAGCCAATGAGACACCTTAGGTTGGTATCATGGTTAAGGACCTATATTCACAAGGAAAAGGGATACCTTACTAGACCCTAGTATTTTGGTTAAACATTGATATCCATGAGAAAGGTTATGAGATATGTTTGAATTGCTTTCTACTGTTCAAGTACAAAGAGTTATTAACTAATATATACTTGAAACCAACAAATTCACAAAATACTCAAATATAAAACCTTAAAAGATCTATGGTGAATAAATAAATTAAATGGATATAAGTATGAAAATAATTGTAATTAAAAAAGAATATATATTCTCATGAAAAATCACATATGGTATTGGCACATGGAATCTATATTCTCTATGAAAACTCACATACATATTGGTACATTGAATTTATATTCCGAGTGGAAAATTGCATACAATATTAATATATTAAATCCACTTATAGTTATAGTTATTATTATCATAAATAACTATCATGTTTTAGGTAATTGACCAAAGCCAAGATAACCTCTCATTGACATGTAATTCAAGCAAATATTTTAATTTTTTCACTATGAAATAATGACAACTATATATAGTACCAAAACACATCTAGCTAAATGGTTCAAATGACAATAATGGATATGACATCATAAAATTTGATTTTGTAATTAGCTATTGTTCATCTAAATCTTTTGAAGATAAAAAAAAAAGAAGCAGAAAAGGGTGAATTCAAGGGTGACCGCACTAGACTCCTATTCAACCCTAACTTGATATCTATGTCACATTGTACTATTTACCTTGTCATGTGTAAATTTTATTGTGATTATTTAGTGACTTTTTTATCAAGATTCAAGAAGGTTTATCTTTTGAAACTCAGATTTGGCTTTGTGTTTTTTAATTGACCTTATCATGATTGATCTCAAGCTTGCTAAGGGGTTAAAAAGGAGACCAAAATGATCCTTCCAAACCATACCTAAAAGGTTACACATTATATTCTCACTTGATGTTGTTGACATGAGATCTTATTAAACCTTGGTTTATTGTTTTGGTTAAGAATCCATATCTACAAGGAAACAAAATTCTTTAGTAAACACCTTAGTTTAGTATTCATAGGAAAAAAAACATTAAGCTATATTCAAATTAAATTCTAAACATAAGTAAAAC